>JAGKTI010036242.1:0-11104 GCA_018397915.1 Birgus latro
GTCCCAGATGATTGGCTGAAGAGTGTAATTGTAAATGTGTACAAAGGGAAGGGTGATGCCCTGGAAAGGGGAAATTACAGAGGTATAAAGCTCTTAGATCAGGTAATGAAAGTAATGGAGAGAGTTCTAGAAGGTATGATTAGAGAAAGAGTGAATATCAATGAGATGCAGTTTGGGTTTATGCCAGGCAGGGGGACCACTGATGCCATATTCATTGTTCGGCAGCTTCAGGAAAAATATATTGGCAAGAAAAGGGAATTGTATTTTGTTTTTGTTGATTTGGAAAAGGCCTTTGACAGAGTCCCTAGAGAGGTGGTGAAGTGGGCAATGAGAAAGCTGGGGTTGGAAGAGTGGCTGGTTAGGGTGGTTATGGCCATGTACGTGGGTGCTTGCACCCAGGTAAGAGTGAATGGAGTTTTGAGTGATGAGTTTCCCGTGAATGTTGGTGTGCATCAGGGGTCAGTTTTGAGTCCCTTGTTGTTTATCATGGTGCTTGAATCCCTCTCACGTGACTTCAGAGATGGACTCCCATGGGAGATGTTGTATGCTGATGATTTGGTGTTGATTGCTGAGAATGAAGGGGAGGCTGAGGAAAGATTTAAGAAGTGGAGAGATGGTATGGGGTACAAGGGCTTAAGGGTAAATGCAGATAAAACAAAAGTGATGATATCTAGGGTTGGTGGCAGTACAATCAGAGGAGAGGGAGAGTGGCCATGTGCAGTTTGCCACATGGGTGTGGGAAGTAATTCCATCTTGTGCAGTGTTTGTGATAGATGGGTGCACAAGAGATGTAGTGGTATTAGAGGTAGACTGCGAGATAATGCTGATTTCATGTGTGCAGTGTGTCGGGGAGAGCAGGTGGAGATTGTTAGGCGTGAGAGGGTTGAACTTGCAGGTGAGTCTCTTGAGTGTGTGGAGGAGTTTTGTTGTCTGGGAGACATGTTATGTGCCGGAGGTGGGGCTGGAGTTAGCTCGGTTGCTAGAGTGAGAAGTGGTTGGAAGAAGTTCAGGGAGCTGTTGCCTCTCCTGACATTGAGAGGACTCTCCTTACGTGCTAAGGGGTCTTTGTATGCAGCATGTGTTAGGAGTGTGATGCTGTATGGTAGTGAGACCTGGGCAGTAAAGGAAGAGGATATTCGCAGGTTTAAACGTACAGAAATGACAATGATTAGGTGGATGTGCAGTGCGTCCCTGCGTGCAAGGCCTGGGGGGGCTGGGTTTACGATAGAAGAGTTGAGAGGTAGGATGGGACTGGAGTGTATTGGTGTTGTGATGAGGAGAGGTAGGCTGAGGTGGTTTGGACATGTGGAGAGGATGGGGGATGATAATTGGGTNATGGGTGCACAAGAGATGTAGTGGTATTAGAGGTAGACTGCGAGATAATGCTGATTTCATGTGTGCGGTGTGTCGGGGAGAGCAGGTGGAGATTGTTAGGCGTGAGAGGGTTGAACTTGCAGGTGAGTCTCTTGAGTGTGTGGAGGAGTTTTGTTGTCTGGGAGACATGTTATGTGCCGGAGGTGGGGCTGGAGTTAGCTTGGTTGCTAGAGTGAGAAGTGGCTGGAAGAAGTTCAGGGAGCTGTTGCCTCTCCTGACATTGAGAGGACTCTCCTTACGTGCTAAGGGGTCTTTGTATGCAGCATGTGTTAGGAGTGTGATGCTGTATGGTAGTGAGACCTGGGCAGTAAAGGAAGAGGATATTCGCAGGTTTAAACGTACAGAAATGACAATGATTAGGTGGATGTGCAGTGCGTCCCTGCATGCAAGGCCTGGGGGGGCTGGGTTTACGATAGAAGAGTTGAGAGGTAGGATGGGACTGGAGTGTATTGGTGCTGTGATGAGGAGAGGTAGGCTGAGGTGGTTTGGACATGTGGAGAGGATGGGGGATGATAATTGGGTACAGAGGGTGAGAAGTGTTAATATTGGGGGAGGGGTTGGGAGGGGTAGACCGAGAAAGACATGGGACGAGGTCATTAAATGTGACTTAAGGGTTAAGGGACTGAATAGGGAGGCTGCCAGAGATCGAGCAGCGTGGAGAGCCGCCATTAGGTGACCAAGGCCGACACATGCAAGCATGTTGGAGCCTTCAAAAACGAAAACGAAAACGATAAAAGTATTGTCCACTCACCCAAAACCCCAGTATATGGCACCTTCCTTTATGACATTACCACCTCATCACTTCTGTTTGTTTCTACCTCTAACGTTTCTTTGTCCTCCACGTCAGAAATCACTTTCACTGTGAATTTCGTCATTGGAGAGACCGTGGGGCAATATAACTTTACTGGCCAGGTTACTGCTAACAGGTGGATTGCCCAGTGTGGGGGGGAGAGGGGGTTAGGTTGGGCCAGGCAGTATCCCCGCATGACAGCAGGTAGAGGAAGGTCTCCCGCGAATGTTGAAAAATGTGCACACATGGGCCTTGCAATTGAGTGACGTACGATGCACGTCGGTGGGTCTGTCCGCGGCAAAAAGTAGTGACATGCATTGTACGTCGGTGGGACTCGGCGGGTTAATGGAGAAGCCAGCTATCATATTTATGAATATTTAAGTTTGTTACACAAAAGGGGTGTCTCTTGTGGCATTTATACTCCTTGTCATATTCCAGTACTATTTTATGCCATAACCAGCAGACGAATGTCTAGCTTGAACAGGAAATTTATTTATGATATGAAACACGGGATGTCAGATGCTCACATTTGGCAGTACTGGCAGTTAGTGTTCGTAGTACAGCCCTAAGTGGGTTGGCAGAGGGTTAGTGCCCCTCCCCATAGAGTCAAACGGTCACCCTTTATGGGATTATGCTGTCTGGCTATAGTTAGATAGATTCCTATCTGCCATTCATCATTCATCAGAAAAGCATCTCAGTCTGTCCACACGTGCACATATCCCACCTTACGAACTTCACTCTTTTCCACTGATCAACTTACTTTCTTGTTTTGATGCTGATGAGGTGGTGCTGTTTACCCTGGATGGAGCAAAGCAGTTGTGAGATTGACCCAGATACCAAACCTTAAATTTCTCACAGTGCACCTTGGGGAAGGACTCTGGTCCAACCCTGGTGAGTCACTGTCTACCACAAGGGGAGTGTTGGTTCCACACATGGTTTATGTACTGTACTGAACTTTAGTTGTAAGATGGTCGCACAGAAGCAGTTGCATACCTGTGGTCGATGGGTCTGCTTGGCCAGACAGACGTGTCTTAAGCAACAGCAGCACCTTTATTTCACACATCACATCATACCAACTATCCTTGAACATAGTCACTACTTCCTCTTTCTTTCATTCATCATTAACACCCCTCATATTCCACATTCATATGAATCTGCCCTTTTTCCTGAGCTCTGAGAATGCAGAGGATGCAGGTCCAAGCCTCATTTTGTTTTTTATTTTATTTTATTATTTTTTATTTATGTTTTGGAATGTGTGTGTTAGTTGAATAACTGTCATCTGGCAATTGCCAAAGCAAAATCCTAGTGTCCCAGCTACCCTCAAGGGGTTTGTTGATGTAGGTTGTGGTCTTTCAGTTTATAACCAAAACAGATGCAAAAACTACTGTTGTAGTGGGTTCAGTAGGTAGACTAATTTTCATTTCCATTGCAGCCTGATGATTGAGCTGGATAGCCATGAGAGTTCTTTCCTGAGTATCTGTCGACACTATCGAGCCATATATGAAACCAAGTCAGTACAGGACAGCGAAGAGGAAAAGAAGCGTGTCCTGAGGCATGTGGTCCTCTTTGTTATTCTCGCACCCTATGACAATGAACAGAGTGATTTGTTACATCGCATCAAGGAGGATAAGACTCTGGAGGAGATCTCACTGTACAGGTATGAAGGAAAGGATGTGGATAAATCATTGCTATAAATAAATGGGATTGTGTTTAAAGGCAACCTTTGCCAGATTGAGTCATTTACCATAATGATGCAGTCAGTAAAATTCAGGTACATTACTGTTAGAGCCAAATAATGACACAACATTCTTAACCCCAAACTAAGTTGTTTTGAACATGCTCCCAGGTTTACAACCAGGATTGCAGTGAAATCTGGGGCAGTTGATACTCAAAATGAAGTGTTAAACCATCCAGGTACTTAATCTAAAGTTTAGTTACTCTAGGCTTATGTGAAGAGGTATAGATGCAGAACCAGTCTTGTTGCTGTTACCCCAAGCTTATCTCATTGTGAATCTAGTGGAATGTAGAGAATCAGCAACTTTGACTGGTCACTGCCAGAGCTCATTTGTTGAAATTATGTTGAAGGACTGTCAGTGTTGCGAGAAGTGCATGTTGTGGGTGAGTGTGATGTGGTGTAGGAGGCTACATTGCATCAGAAGCAGAGTGGTTTCATTGTGAGTTGTATATTGTGTTGGTAAAGGTTGTAGATTTGCAGTTACCATTGACTTTTGGAAGTACTATCTTGAGAAGAAGTTTGGCTACAAGTTTGGTAACTAGACACACAGTTATCATTTTTATTCAGGAAACATTCAGCCACAAGTAGTCATTTGGTGATCTTTTTTCTGAGTGACTCTACAGAATCCATGCTAAGACTTTCACATTGGTATAGGTCTTATTATACATCTCAGGTTTCTTTTTCCCAATAGCTTCCAGCAGCTGTTGGACTTTATTTAACTTCCAGTCCATAGAATACATCAGTGTTTCCATGCTCAGCCCTAGTACTGTATGGGGATTTGCAGTGAGAAAGCTTGGCATCATTTTTGTGTACAAAAAAAGAAGGTAATGGAGAGAGTCCTGTAAGGTAAGATACAGGCGAGAGCAAGTATTGATGAGATGCAGTTCGAGTTTATGCTAGGCATAGAGATCACTGATGCAATATCCATTGTCTGACAGCTGCAGGAAAAATATATAGGAAGAAATAGAGAGCTGTAATGTGTTTTTGTTGATTTGGAGAAAGCCTTTGACCAAGTTCTGAGAGAGTTAGTGAGGTGGGCAATGAGAGAGCTTTGGATAGAGGAGTGGTTAGAGTGGTTATGGCATTGTATAAGGTTACTTGCACTCAACTGAGAGTGAGTAGAGGTTTGAGTGATGAGAGTACCATGAATTCTGGCATGTGGCAGGTGTCAGTTTTAAGCCCCATATTGTTTATCATGGTGCTTGAAATTGTTTCATGTGACTTCAGAACTGGACTCCCATGGGAGATGTTGTATGCTGATGAGTTGGTGTTGACTGCAGAGGAGAGGGTGATGGAGGAAAGATTTCTGTGGAGAGATGGAATGGGGTAAAAGGATATGAGGGTGAATGTGGATAAAGCAGTAGTGATGATATTTAGGTATGGTGGTGGGACTGTCAAAGCAGAAAGAGTGTGGCCATGTGTAGTTTGTCATGAGGGTGTGGGTAGTAACTCCATCTTGTGAAGTATTTGTGATAAATGGGTGCTTAAGAAATGCAGTGGTATTAGAGGCAGGCTTTGAAATAATGCTGAGATAGAGAGGCGTGAAAGGATTGACCTTGCTTAAAAGTCTATTGAGTGTGTAGATGAGTTCTGTTATTTGGAGGACTTGATATGTGTTAATCAGGCTGGAGCTAGTTCTGTGGCTAGGGTAAGGAGAGGTTGGAAGAAGTTCAAGAAGCTGTTGTCTCACTACATTCAGAGGGCTCTCCCTCCATGCTTAAGGATCTTTGTATACAGTATGAGTTAGGAGTAGTAGTTGTTCCCTAGGCAGTCTGGCTGAACAGCTCTGTGTGTTAGGAGTGTACTGTAATGCTGTATGGTAGTGAGACCTGGGCAGTAAAGGAAGAGGATGTTCTTTGGCTCAAAGTACAGAGATGATAATGATCAGATGAATATGTAATGCCTCCTTGAATGACTGCATGAAGGTTAGGATTGAATGAAGAGCTGAGAGGAAGGATGGGGCGTCAGTGTGATGATAAAAGATGGACTGAGATGCTTTGGGCATTTCGACAGGATGGAAGACGACAACTAGGTGCAGAGGGTTAGAGATGTAAACATTGAAGGCAGGATTGCAAGGGGAGATTGAAAAAGACTTGGGACGAGATCATAGAATGTGACCTCAGGGATAAGGGACTGAATAGAAAGGTTGCTAGAGATTGAGTACCATGGAGAGCTGCCATTAGGTGACCAAATCCGTCACATGCAAGCATGTTGGAACCTTCATCCATCCATCCATCCATTATCCAGTCCTATGTTGCCCCACAAAGGAGCATAGGAGCTCGGGGCTAGGCAAGTTGGTCCTGACATTTAAGATGAGAATGACCAGCCTCACTCATCCATGAATGGCATTATGTGAGCAGTAAACCCCAACCATCCCTTGGATATAATCCTTCACCAGCTCAGTCCGATTGGAGCGCCATAATTACCCACTAAACCACCAGGCGCCAAAATTTGGTTATATGGTTACCACTCAGCGTAGTAAATGGTTTCCTGGTGTACAGGAAACCATTTGGCTTGTCTTTCAGTGTAGAGTCACCCACAGGCAGAAGGACGAGGAAAGAATGAAGGCAAGAAAGGCAGAAGAGGGAGTGTAAAGTCACCCATAGGCAGAAGGACAAGGAAAGAATGGAGGAAAGAAAGACAGAAGAGGATTGAAGGATGGAAGAGAGGAAAGGGCACACCTAAGAGCAGCACTACATCAAGTGAGTGGATGGTGAGTGCCCCTACGCCTTCATAAACGAAAGAAAGTATTTTGTGTTGGTATTGCACGAATGAAGGGTGGTGATCGAGTCACAGTTTGGCAAGATGTACTCATGTCTCACTCTTGGTAGGGAAATTTCTGAGGGATATATGTCCAGTGGTGGTTCTTGAAGGATGCTGTTTTGCTTTAGACTTTGGATGGTTGTGGTGGCAATGTTTTATGTATGTGTTTGTGAATTGTAATGTGGTGGCAACCATCATCCACTCACTTGATGTAGTGCTGCCTACTTCTTCCTTAGCCTTTATCATTCTTTTTCTGTGCCTGCTGTCCTCTCTTCCTATTTCTCCTATCTTTCCTGTCACTTCTTATTGCATTTATTTCCTTTACAGGTGGCTTTACATTGAGCGACAAGCCAAATGGTTTCTTGTAAGCCAGGAAACCATTTACAATGCTGGGTGGTAACCATATAACCAAACCATACGTGCTCCCTACGTGTCAACAAGTGGGTTGATGGAGGGTTAGTGCCCCTCCCTGTAAAACAAATAACTCAGTCAAATGGCCACCCCTTACGGGATTATGGGGTCTGGCAATAGACAGATAGATAGAATGTTGGATAGAGGAGGGGGGATGTTGCTGAGATACTCTCTGTAGTGTTGGGCTGTTGTTCTTTTCTTGTTTTTTTGTGGATGGGGTTGATGAAGTATGAAACTACAAGGGTGATATAGGTCTTGAGCTGAATCAATGAACTGTGTGTCTGTCATATTCATATTATCTTTGTTTGGCAGTATGTGTGTTTCTTGATGTAAGTGATCTGTATTTGAGGTTATGGTGCATTCTTTTATTATTCTGAAGATTATGTTTTGTAGTTTTTGAAGTTTAACTATGTTTGTGTTAGTCAGGGTTGGGGCTGAGCCTGGGCTAACATAGTTTATGGTTGTTCTGATGAATCGTTTGTAAACCGTTTTCAGAGATTCTTTCCATTGTCCAGAAGTAGTGCTTTTGAATGTTTTCAGAGTTGCAAGTTTATGAGATGCCATGCATTGATGTTACTTGTTTGCTGAGAATAGGTCATTTGTGTCTCAGAGTACAGTAAGTCCTAGAATTTTGGGGTGTCTTTCCAATGAGAGTGGTTGGTTAAAGAAGGAAGCAAGTTTGTGAGTATGAGAGTCTAGTCTGTATGGAGTGAAGAGGGTAATGATTGATATGGTTGGTGAGGTAGTCATTCTATTGTGTCATAGCCAAGTTTCTGTTGACACAATTTTCTATTGAGTTTAGGTGTTGACACAATTTTCTATTGAGTTTAGGTGTACATGGAGCAGAGCTGCTGTTTCTTGAGATTTTGAGAGCTTTGAAGTTGTTGTCAAACCATTGGCATCAGACAGTACACCCGAGATACGATAACCCGCCTAATGATGGGTTTTTACTTAACCATTTTCATCGTTAAACCGGGGTATATCTGTCCTGTTACTGAAGGGGAAGGGGTTAGCAGGTTGTGAAGAAATGGGTTGAATTTTGAGGGAGAATCTTTATCTGCATTCGTACATGACCCCACCCCTTTACTTCACACCCCTTTATCTTTGCTTCACACAGTGCCATCCCAGCATACCTGTCATTCTTAGGCTCATTCATTATTGTTATTATTATTATTATTGTTATTATAATTATTGGTGTTGCCTAAAAGAAGGCACAAATCTGCCATTGTCATCTGGATTGACCATAAATGTAGACAAGATGGCATCGTCTGGGATTTTTTGGAATCTTCATGTCAGAGGAGTAGACTGTAGCACCAGTCGAGCAGGGCAGTACTCCCTAGCAGGATGGAAAGCTGATGACAGGGAGAGCTGGAGCTCCCGTTTCATCAGCCCTCAGGACTTGTTCCTGACCATCCCCCTTGCTGAACTTTTTCAGTGTCTCAGTAACACAGAGAGTAGACCAGCATGCTCTCCAATACAAGTTTCTCGAACTGTCAACACCAAACTACATACACGCTACACACTACACTTCCTTTTCAAATTTGTTAAAAAAATGGCTAATGATAATCGTGCTTCGGAGTCCCAAGGGGAGGGGGGCCATAAATGCCCCCACCATCCGCCCCTCTCCCGGTGACGACTCTCGGAGCTGCCTGGAACCACTGTCTGACTCACTCCTTCTTCATTTCTGTAACATTCGCGGCCTTTCCTCTAACTTTCGCTCTGTTGAGCACCACCTCTTCTCCTCTAAACCTCACCTTCTCTTTCTTATTGAGACTCAGCTGTCTGAGACAACTGATAGCAGACCCTTTTCTGTATCCTCCTACTTTCTCTATTCTCATTTCAAAGCCAAAGGTGGCTGTTGTGTATATGTACGCAACGATCTATCTTGCTCTCGTGTTCCTGAACTTGATTCTTCTGAATTCTCTACTCTCTGGCTTCAGCTCTCCTGTCATTCTCTGACTAAATATATCTGTGCTGTTTACTTATCTCCTAATGCTACTGACTATCAAAAATTCTTTGACTATCTTACTTCTACAATGGAACACATTCTATCCAATTCTCCTTTCTCTGAAATCTCCATTTTAGGAGATTTCAATGTTCACCACCACCTTTGGCTCTCCTGTCCTTTCACTGATCCACCTGGTGAACAAGCCTACATCTTTTCTATCCTTAATGACCTAGAGCAGCTTGTACAACACCCTACCCGTATCCCTGACCGCCTTGGAGAGAGTTCCAACATACTTGACCTTTTCCTAACAACTAATCCTTCTGCTTATACTGTTAATCTTTTCTCTCCGTTGGGCTCCTTCGATCATAACCTTATTACCTTAACCTGTCCTATTGCTCCAGTACGGCCTGTGGACCCTCCAAAGAAACGCCGCCTGTGGCACTTTGGAGCTGCAGATTGGGAGGCCCTCAGGCAGTACTTCTTTGATTTTCCTTGGAATGATTATTGCTTCCATGGCCGGGAGCTGTCTGAGTGTGCCTTGTGCATTACGGAGGTTATTCTCTCGGGCATGGAAGCATACATTCCTTTTTCATATCCTCTGACTAATGCAAGAAAGCCTTGGTTTAATCACGCTTGTTCTAATGCTGTCCGCAACAAAGAGAGGGCCTTTAAAAGGTACCGAAGCCAACCCACCCCTGAATCACATCTTTTTTTATATTTCTGCCCGGAATCATGCTAAGTCTGTTCTTCGCTCTGCTAAAAAGAATTTCATCCGTGCTAAATGTTCCCAACTCTCCAACTCGAATTCTTCTCGCTCCTTCGGGCACCTTGCCAAAAACCTTTCTAACAACTTTACCTCATCGTCCTTCCCTTCTCTTTTCTATTCTGATGGTTCTGTAGCTATTTCTTCTACTGATAAAGCAGATCTCTTTGCTCAGACTTTCTCCTCCAATTCTACCTTAGACGATTCCGGTGCTGTTCCTCCATCACTTCCCCCCTCAGACTTCCTCATGACTGGCATTAAAATTTCTTCAGCTGATGTATTTTCTGCCATTACTGGCCTCAAGATTAACAAGGCATATGGGCCTGATGGAGTCCCTCCTGTTGTCCTCAAAAACTGTGATTCTGTGCTTACACCCTGCCTAGGTAAACTCTTTCGCCTTTTTCTCTCAACTTGTACCTTTCCTTCTTGCTGGAAGTTTGCTCTCATTCAGCCAGTCCCAAAGAAGGGTGACCATTCCCAACCCTCCAACTATCGTCCAATTGCTTTAACATCCTGTGTCTCAAAAGTTTTTGAGTCAATTCTTAACAGAAAAATTTTAAAGCACCTTTCCTGTCACAACCTTCTTTCTGATCGTCAGTATGGGTTCCGTCAGGGACGCTCCACTGGCGACCTTCTCACCTACCTTTCAGACTCCTGGTCATCCTCCTTTCGGGACTTTGGCGAAAGCTTTGCCATTGCACTTGACATCTCAAAGGCTTTCGATCGAGTCTGGCATAAACCTTTGATTTCCAAACTGCCCTCTTACGGTTTCTATCCTTCTATTTGTGCCTTCATCTCTAGCTTCCTTTCTGGTCGTTCTATAGCTGCTGTTGTAGACGGCCATCGTTCTTCTCCTAGACCTATCAACAGTGGTGTTCCTCAGGGCTCTGTCCTATCACCAACTCTCTTTCTTTTATTCATTAATGACCTTCTAAGCTGTACATCTAACCCTATCCACTCATATGCTGATGATTCCACCCTTCACCTTTCCATTAGATTTCCGCAACGTCCATCTCAGCAGTTACTTCAGCAAACAAGGGATGAGGCTATGGCACACCTAATGTCTGACTTGGCTCATATCTCTGATTGGGGTAAAAATAATCTTGTTATTTTTAATGCATCAAAAACTCAGTTCTTACACTTATTAACCCGACAAAATCTTCCTCAGGATTACCCACTAATGTTTAATAATGAACATTTATGTCCTGCATCATCCTTGAACATGCTAGGGGTTTCATTCTCTCGGGATTTGTCTTGGAAAGAACATATTACATCTCTTGTGAAATCTGCTTCCAAGAGATTAGGTGTGCTGGGCCGACT
>JAGKTI010036243.1:0-11104 GCA_018397915.1 Birgus latro
TAGAATTATGTTACTTTATACAGTTATACAGTATTATATCAAATACCATGTATCTTCTTTTACATGAATTGTTTGACAAGTAGATAAATAGCATATTTCTATATACTGCATAAATTTTAATATCAAAAAAGGTCAAACGTACGACAGTTTAGTGTGGCCGAGCGATATATAGACATTATTATGTCGTATGTAACAGTTATGGATATATAATAGTTAAAGGCACATGTATATATCTCATACCACAATAGGTACCACTTGCCCAACATGTGATGTCTGGTCCACAAGTGGAGACTACACATTATGACTAGGATGCAAAACATAACTTTTTCCAGACAGGAGACAACCTCATGATGCAGCAGACACGTGGGGTAACTGCCAATAGAAGGTTATCCCATGTTGTGGAAAACTACTAGACATTGCACACAGCCCCATCAAGCCATATATATTCCTGGAAGTCGGGTATAGCAGTCAGACAGCCCGCAAAACGATAGAATGCAGAAGGAAACTTTGGAGATAGGATGGTAGGAGGTTAGCCTTCACTCTACGTTAGTCTGTCCATCATATCTCGATATAACTGTGTGCCAATAAACTCCGAAACCCAAGACTGTCTATAGCTTACCTCACCAGTGATACAAGATAGAGAGACGAGACAGTGAGGCAGAGCGGCCCCTACCCCACAACAAGCTATCCAAACATGTCACGACTTTATCAGCACTGGTTTTCTCCTGTCAGCCTGGCTACGTACTATCGCGCCCAAAATTTCATTGAGGCCTCTCGAAACTGGCACCAATGCTCTTAATACTGAGCCATCTCTACTCAGGATCCCGAACTACATGCCTCAGATAGTATTCATGAAGAATGTTGTTATGAACATTGTGTATATTTCCAATCGGTACGAGGCATGTAACAACAACCGAAGTGGCAACTAAAGTCCGCTTACAGGGCGGATAGGGGAGGGGGGGGGGAAGCTTTGGTGGTTTCCCCATCCGCAGTCTAAGCAACGGCCCAAACCCCAAGCAGTCATCAAAAGCAACATACATCCGCACTCCATGACATAAGGACACTCATAATGGAGGTTGTATGTTTCTTATAAAATGTGTGCCTAAGTAATCGCTTGGTAAGCAGGCGTCCCCATTATGATTGTTTCAGTAATCCAGTGAATTGTAGGTGTTGCTTATGTTAGTAACTGTGTATATGATGTTAATAGTCGTGGAAGTGTTATGGTTTGTGGTAATGGTGTTGGTAATGAGGAATTGAGTGGTATTGCTACAGTATTCAGTTTTAACTACCTTCCAGTGTAAGTTTCGGGCAGAATTCCCTGGACACTTCTTGCGACAACTGACAACCCCATCCAGATTTTACTGCAAAAATCAATGAATGAAAGGAAGAGAATGTAAGGCGTATGATAGATGAATAAGCAGATATACAAACCTCCATTTATCTTTCTACGTAAGTAGTAGTTCACATTAAATGAATACTATTTGAAGAGGAAACATAATATATGCTACAGCATTATCCTTTTTATATCATGTTAAGCATCGAAACTGAAAATATAAATCTGATTGCGGGTTGGGTTGCCAGATGTCGCAACAAGTGTCCATGGAAATATCTGAAACTGGTTTTGGTTTGTAATGTTTATGCCAATTTATTTGCTAGGAATGACGGGGCTGGCAAAAGGACAGTAGTGAACAAGTATGTTATTTTGTACTGGATGAATGATTACATTATATGGAGGTCATTGCAATGCTGAGGTGCTGATTGTACTAATGAGGGGATGGTAGTGACTGAAACGATTATGTCTGGACGTGTTGGTGGTAGTGTGTGTTAAAATGCAGTGTTGCTGTGAGATTGAGAAAGCATCAATGTAAGCATGTTAGAAGTAACTGACATTTGTGATTTATATCGTGTCCAGGTAGGAATGGCAGGACGACAAGCCAACATTCCTGATGTAATGGCTCAGCAAGTTCATCTAAATGGATCCCGGGATGCTGGTTTGTCGGTTGCTGAAATTACCTCTTGGACAGGGTTTAGTTGGCAAACAGTCTATAAGTGGATAGAGCGATGGGAAGCTGAGGGTTCAGTGGAAACCAGACTTCGGAGCTGCAGACTTCGCATCACAACACGGCAACAGGATCAACAGCTTGTAAATACTACTCGTGAGCGACCAAAGACAACTGCCGTTAAACTTACAGAAGAGTTGCCGCTACTTCGCCACCCCAAAACTACGAGGAAGCGCCTGCATGAGGGTAACATACATTGCTTTGTTCCTGCACACAAAGGCCGACTGACTCTTGCACATAAACAATACAGAATGGGTTTTGCACTCCAGCATCTTGCCACCCCAGATGACATTTGGGAAAGTGCCATAATCACTGGTGAAACAACGTTTTTCAGTGTACAGGAGCCGGCGAGGATAATCTGGAGACCAAGGAACATGCACTATCAGCAATCACACATCGACAAGAGAGATGTCAGTGGTAGAGTGAGAACATCCTTCTGGGGATGGATGTGGCAATAGGGACCCACTGAACTAGTTATAACTGAAGAGCATCTAACTGGTGGGCAGTATGTGAACATCCTGGAAGAGGTATTCCTTAAAACTGTCAGAGTCATGGCTATTCCTGCTCCTGACACTATTATAGTCCTTCCAATACATGGTGAGCGTTTTGGCGTTGGCATTTCCTGGGGTTTCTCTGCATGCGACGTTGCCAAACCTCATACAGGGTCAATTGTTGGATTACTGGGTAAATTCTAAAAAATACTTATTTACATTGTAAATAAGTTCCCTTACTCGTCTGTGTAGCAAACGAGAATGAGTAGCAGGTGTAGCAGGGGTAGCTTCCATCTTGGGTGGCGGCAACCTGATCTTTGAATTAGAACAGTCATCCCCTAGCTCGAAGAAAAGCAACGTCGGACAGCAACGCTGCCAAGTATTGTTGTATTTATACAAAATAATTGCTTTATAAAAAGAAAGATACATTTATAACACTATATAGCCTTATTAAAGTAGTAAATATATAGAAATTAATTCAGAAGCAGTAAATAAATGACATAATTATAAGACAGAGTGATATGTGCTGGGCGACATTTGGCAGCGTCGCACATGGGGGAACCCCCAGAAAAGCCAACGCCCAAACGCTCACAATATATTGGAAGGACTATAGGCTGGTACAAGATAGAAGTCCCATCCACATGAGTAAGGTGGTAAGGGAGTGGTTTCAAGAACATCCGGAAGTAGAGGTCCTGGACTGGCCACTGAAAGGTTCTGATCTGAACCCAGTAGAACATGTATGGGGTTTAATGAAGCAGGACTGGGATGTAGGTGAGGAGAAAACTATTCAGGCCATCGAATGCAAGGCTCTTGAGGTGTGGAACAGCATTCGACGACAACCTAAAATTTGCATGAACCTCGTCCAGTCTCTTCCTCGTAGGCTGAACGAGTTTGTGGATACTGAGGGAGGATGGACATCATATTAATGTGTGTTGGTTATTAACATTAAACAGAAAAAAAAACATACGTGTAATGATATAAGGTAGGGATTGTGTTACTGGGGACAATGCTGTCTCACTGGGAAGAGTAATAGATTTCTTTTCTCTATATACATCGTATGTGCAGCCATTGCTACTGTTGCTAGCATCACAGAATCTGTAGGTTTATTTTAATAATACTGTGTGATATGTATAATAGCCCCTATAATAAATAATATTTAAATACATTAATTCTGTGTCTACATGTCATGCAGATCCATGTGATATGATATGAGGATTAGAGATAATGAATACAGTAAATATTTCTTATTTAACATGTGTTTTATGTTAGTAGTGAACACAATGACCTCAATCAATGCCAACAGGATATTTTATGATAACAGTATGTCATTTCTCACCACAGATCCCAAAGCATGCTATTCCAGTTTATACAGAGCAAAACCGATGGCTCAAATATTAACCCATCACATTCCGACCGATATCCCACCTCCGATACCCTCCAGTCCCGAGCAATTTCGGGAAAAAAAATGGGCTCAAACCTCCACTTTTGGTGAGAAACATTGAAATTCATAGAGAAATCGCCCTCCTGAGCTTATTAATGTTGCTACAGGTGACAGTAAGCCTTACCTTTTTGTTCTCTCTCAGGATACCTGGCTTCAAAGAAAATGAACTATGGGAGGGTTAACTTTTTTTTTTATGTGTCCGACTCTGGGCATAGGCTTCATAGCCTGCTATCAAGGCCCAGCAGTCCTCCTACATACCATACAATTCAAGCCACTTTAAATTACGTATTTACTTATTTATTTGGTACGAATTTATGTGTAGTACAAGACTATATTGGTTTTCACACAATAATATTGGCAATATGTGTTGTTCAGTCACCAAACACATCCATATATGTCACCTTCCTTTACAACATTACCACCTCATCACTTCTGTTTGTTTCTTCTTCTAGCTTCTTTATCTTTTTGTCCTCCACCTCAGGAATCACTTTTACTGTGAATTTCATTATTGGAGAGACCATGGCGCGACATGTCTTTACTGGTCAGGTCACTGCTAACAGGTGAATTGCCGAGTGTGGTAGGGAGGGGGGGAGTGGGGGTCAGGTGGGGCCAGGCAGTATCCCCACTTGACGACAGATAGAGTACTCCCACATATGCCTACCAAAAATCACCTGTGAAACTTGAAAAATGTGCAAATGACTGATGCAATTGCATAACATATGGGTTTGTTGATGGGTGTCACTATGACAAAACATTGCAACGTACCCGTACATCAACGGGACGCCTCGGGTTAACAGTGTGTTGAGGTACTAAACATGTAAACATTTTTACCCGCCAAGTCCCGACTGGTTTTTTACCCAGCCTACCCCCAGGTCCCGACCGATTTTCGACTTTTTGTTTTTTGGCTGAAACCTTCGCTTTTGGTGAGAAACATCGATAATTCATAGTGAAATCGCGATCCTGAGGTGAAAAAATGTTGATACAGTTGTCACTCAGCCTTACGTTTTCGAACTATGGAAGGGTTAACTAATTCAAGCCACTTTAAATTACGTATTTATTTCATTTATTTGGTACGAATTTATGTGTAGTAAAAGTCTATATTGGTTTTCACACAATAATATAGGCGTTTATAAGCATCGTTCACTCATCCAAAACCCCAGTATATGGCACCTTCCTTTACGACATTACAACCTCATCACATCTGTTTGTTTCTACCTCCAGCTTCCTTGTTTCTTTGTCCTCCACCTCAAGAATCACTTTCACCGTGAATTTCGTCATTGGCGAGACTGTGGGGCAACATACCTTTACTGGCTAGGTTACTGTTAACAGGTGAATTGCCCAGTGTTGGGGGGGAGGGGGAGGAGGGGGGTTAGGAGGGGCCAGGCAGTATCCCGGCTTGACAGCAGGTAGAGGAAGGTCTCCCACATATGCCTACCAAAAATCACCAGCGAATGTTGAAAAATGTACACACAATGGGCCTTGCAATTACGTGACGTACGAATGTATGTCGTTGGGTCTGTCCGCGGAAAAAAGTAGCGACCTGCATCGTACGTCGTTGGGACTCCGCGGGTTAAGCAATACTGCCTCGTGTGTGTGGCCCTGTATGTTTATATGATGGATGAATGGCTCCCTCCCACTCAGTACCACATGCCTCCCAATAATTCCCCACTCATCCAATTATTCGGCTGACGTTTGTAGTCACCTTCGTCCTTACATGAATATAAAATGGTTGGTATGTAAGGAACTGTGTGTCTGATAATTATGTGGAAGTTAATTTTTTCATAGTTGAGGGAGAGCTCTCCAAGACGTCCGCCACTGAGTCGGGGAGCCTTCTGCTGGCTTGGTAGAGATTGTGGCATGGCTGAAAAGTGCCAGTATCTAAGGACAGATACAACGTAATCGGCCACAGAATGCATATTGAGGTAACTCAAAATGAACATGATAAATATGATTATCTTAGGTTATTATATGTTGACGGTATAATTATATAATAAAACCTATGATTTAAATCATATACTTCAAGTTATGACAATAATGTATAATTCTGTTTTTTTTGGTATTGTAAGGTTTGCTCTCTCTCTCTCTCTCTCTCTCTCTCTCTTTTTTTCTTTTTTTCTTCTTCTTTTCTTTTCTCTCTTTCTTCCTTTCTTTTTNTGTATATATGTATATTTATGTTTTGTTAATTGTTTTTTTTTTTTTTTTTTTTTTTTTTTTTTGTCTTTTTTTCTCTCTCTCTCTCTCTCTCTCTCTCTCTCTCTCTCTCATGCAGTATTATAATAGCATCATCTACACATATGCATTAA
This sequence comes from Birgus latro, assembly GCA_018397915.1. Lineage (NCBI taxonomy): Eukaryota > Metazoa > Arthropoda > Malacostraca > Decapoda > Coenobitidae > Birgus > Birgus latro. The sequence continues at coordinate 6,296 of JAGKTI010036243.1, forward strand.
TGGATTCACCACTATCGCACAAACTGGTTGGGCAACCATCTTGTGTAACTTCATCGCCATACAAAGTGGGGCGACAGGTTTAAATGGCTGATGATAAGAAGGGTGACGAGATGACAGGGCGGGGGACAAGTTTGGACGACTGTGTTATGTGAAACGAACTCATTATTAGCAATGCACCCTTAGATGCCTTTTCTGTATGTAGGCTATATTATAGCATCCAGTGCACTCACCATAATCTAATATAGGCAATTACGTTTTTAATGGAATATAAACTCATGTAACAGTAAATTAATGATTATAAAATTACAGTTGCTGTGAACACCGTCAGTCAGCACACCTATTATTAAACCTACCGGGTATGCCTTATAATTCATACACAGTGAAGTAGTACACATCACCTTCATCTCGTGTGGCCTTGTTTATTATTGGGTAGCTGGCGGGTGTCGCTGAGACCCAATATCATGTATAGTATTACCTCTCTGTGCACATTTACATTCCCTCATATATTGCTACCCGTCGATTAAACATTTTCTTTCAAAGGACACATTATTGTGTGAAAACCAATATACTCTTGTACTACATAAAAATTCGTACCGAATAAATAAATAAATACGTAATCTAAAGTGGCTTGAATTAATTACCCCTCTCATAGTTCAATTTCTTTGAAGCCAGGTACCCTCATAGAGCATGAAAAGGTAAAGGTACTCTCACCTGTAGCAACATTAAGCACAGGAGGGCGATTTCTCTTGTATTGTCGATGTTTCTCACCAAAAGCGGAGGTTTGAGCCAAAAAAAAAAAAAAAAAAAAAATCCAAAATTGGTCGGGATTGGGGGAGGGCGAGGGGGAGGGGTCAGTGGCGGAAAATCGGTCGAGACGTTATGGGTTAATGCATGTGTATCGCTCGGTCACACAAAACTGCCGTACCTTCGACGTATCTTGATATTGCAGTTTATGCAGTATATAGAAAAATACTGTTCTTCTATTTGTCAAACAATTCGTGTTAAAGTAAATAAATGATATTTGTTATAATATTGTGTAACTGAGTACAGCCGTGGTGTCAAAATCAGTCCTTCCCAAGGTTCACACTTCTGTGCTGTTGATCGTCTGAGGGCCAAGTCTACCTAACGGTTTTCTATCTCAATTTATCAATTGCCAGATGCCTTAATCCCTTAAGACGTGGCCACAAACAAATCGCCTCCATGTCGCCCTGTAACGTGCCATTTCATTGCCATGCTTCCACCTCACACTCCCCTCTCTCATATACCTCTCCACTCCATCCCTCCATCTCATACTTGGCTTCCCCCTCCATCTCCCTCTCCCTCCACTTTACTCACATACACTCTCCTCGTCAGTCTCTCATTCTCCATCCTCTCCACATGGCCAAACCACCTTAGAGTATTTCTCCTAATGCTTCCTATTATATCCACATCCACACCACAACTCTCCTTCACTTCCTCATTTTTCAGTCTGTCTCTCCATGTGACTCCACATGCTCCTCTCCAATAACTCATTTCCACTGCACTTACTCTTGACTTCTGTCCCTCCAACAAGGTCCAAGCTTCACTTCCATATGTTAGAGTTGGTATCACAGTCCTGTCATGTACTAGGTTTTTCACTTCCATGCTCACTTCCCTTTTTTTAATCACTACTTTCAAGGAACCAGCAACCTTTCTTCCTTATTGTACCCTTTCAAGCATTGCACCCTTTAAGCTTCCATCCTTTCTAATTACACTACCCACGTACCTGAATGCACTCACATTTCCCATTTCCTCCTCATCGAGCCTCACTGTACATTCACTGACTTCACTTCTCTCGAAGACCATAATTTTATTCTTCCCTACATTCACCTTTAGATTCCGTTTCTTCCACGCTCTCCCAAACTCATCCACCAAGCTTTGTAGCTCCCCTTCGTCTTCACTTAACAGCACAGTATCTTCTGCAAACAACAATACAGGGAGTTTCCAAACACTGCCCTCTCTCATTAGGACCGTTCCAACATCCACTGCCCTCTTATATAACCCCATCCATATACAGATTGAACAACCATGGAGACTTGACACATCTTTGTTTCAATCCAACCTTCAAATAGAAAATTTCACCCAGTTCACTATCCACATGCACTGCAGCCGTAGCACCCTTGTACATGCTCTAACAACTTCCCATCTACTCCATATATTCATAATACTTTTCACAATCCTTATCTATCCACCCTGTCATATGCTTTCTCTAAATCCATGAAGGCAACATACAGCTTCTTTCCTTTCTCTAGAAACTTTTCCACAGAAGCTCCAAGAATGAATATCTGGTCTACAAAACCTCTTGCCGTCCTAGAACCTCCCTGTTATTCTCCAGCTAATTCCTCTGTTATTTCTCTAAGTCTGTCAGTAAGGATCCTACCATATACTTTTCCTATTACACTAAGAAGACAAATGCTGCTATGATTACCCCACAATTTTTTTTCCCCTTTTCCTTTGTACATAGGAGTAATTATACCTGACTTCCAATCCTCCGGGACTCTACCTTCCTCCCATCTTCCACATCCATTCTACTACTATCTCTTTCCCATGCTTCAGCATTTCACCACACACTCCATGAATTCCTGGGGCTTTCCCCATTTTAATTTCTTCATTGCTTCCACGACTTCCATTCTACTGATTTCTTCCTCTCCTCTCACATCCCTCCTTCTCCCAGCCATTCCCCAGCCACTTATACTTGCATTTGTTTTATTCTTTATGTTAAACAATTCCTTAAAGTGTTCTCTCCATCTGCTCACTTTTTCTCCCTTCTCCGCTAGTAATCTACCATTTTTATCTTTCACTCCCCAACTATCTTCTTTGGCACCGTGTCTAACTCTCTTTACCTCTTCTCAGAACATTTTCTTACATTCCTTCCATTATACACTCAAGTTCCTTCCAAATTCCTTACCCACTCTCTTCTTACTCTCTCTTACTAATCTTTTCACCTCTCTCTTCCTCTCCACACATAACTCTCTCTTCCGTCTCTCAACTTCTTCCACACCCCTGTTTCTCATCTACTCACTATATGCTTTCTTCTTTTGTGCCACAGCCTCTCTCACATATTCATTCCAAAATGCTGTTCCCTACACCCCCTTTCATCTTCTCTTCACCCTACACACCACATCACATGCTGCACAGATTTCTTCTGTGAATATCTTGCACACACCTTCCACATCCCCCATCTGCTCAAATCCATATTTACCGAATCACTCCTCCACCTCCCTCTTATATTCTGCCATTTTTCCATCCTCTTGTAACCTTTCCACCCTCCTTGTATGAACTACTTCCTCCTGTCCTTCCCTTCTTCTATTTCTCCATTTCATTTTTTGGTTGTGGTCAGAAAATCCACTCGCCCAACCTCTATATACTCTTACATCCCTTACACACCTTCTCATCCTTTCATCCACACACACATAATCAATCATTGCCATCCGTTCATTCAGTTCACCACCCACACTTCTCACCCACACTTATCCTCACTCGCCATGTATACCACGTATACGGTTTTATTACATGTAACTTTGTGACAGATTATCAACACCTTTTATTGTGAATTTCAGCTGGTGACTACTCTAACAACTTTTATTCCCATTCACTGTGAACTACAATAACCACTGACCTCAAATAAATGTTAAAACAATAGGATACTACCGGTCAACCAAGAATCAATTCACTCAGATTTGCGATATGTGTGTCACTGGGAGCCTAGACAGCGTGTTTATGTTTTACACTTCGTCCGAAGCTATCAAAATACGAAATACTGTTTCCAGATTTCTGTCATATTCTCGACAGCGTGGTCGTAGATACTTGTAGAGAAGTCGATTATGGATTATGTAGTACAACCAGAATAAATTCGTGAGACGTATTATCAACGAGGTGAGTTACAGCACTCTTGGGTTACTGAGTTTTATTGCACAGTTATCTTGATAGTGATTTACAAACGAGCTTAGCGTGACGGCCAGTCTCCCCTTGCTCCTTACTCTGCCTTAATTGTGCTCTCGGGCATTATCTACCCCCTTTCTGATGTGAAGGGCTTCTCTCTGCCATTATATACAGGTGGGAGAGGATGTTTGATGAGGTAGTAGTGTCTGATAGATATCCTGTGGACTTCCACGTGTTTGAATACGTCATGAATTTCTTGGTTGTTCGGACTACGAGGATATTTTGAGAAACATCGTATGTTAAGTAAGGATTCTTGATAGTCTGGGACAACAGACTGTGTACAGATATCATGTGAAATCAGACACTGCTTACTTACTGTGTACGTTACCATCAGACACTACATCCTGTACATCGTGTTTATGAGATATATGCTAATGCCTATATAATATCTATAGTATTGGTGAACTATATCTGCACTCTGTATTATACATTGTTACTTTAAAGTTCATGCCAATTTTATATTAGCAATAAAATATTGGAAATGAAAATGATACATGTATAATATAATATAAAATACGGCAAAGCAGTAGCCTATGCAGACGTTCGGAAAAATTCTGTACGCCTTCTAAGCCTGGCATTGGCACTGCTTTCTGCGAGGTATTGATAATATTTAAATAAAAGCTTTGTGACGTATTTGTTCACAAGTAAATTATTCAAATGACATTTGAATGAATCAAAATATCAATAAATGTTTCCTAAAAGTGCTCTAATATTTCTTCACGCGATCATATGACAGATTTTATGGCATTTTCCATTTATTTCTCATTTTTTCGTAAGTCATGGCGGGCCACTCCTTCCTCTTCAAAGGCCACATGTGGCCTGTGGGCCACCATTTTGACACTGGAATAT
>JAGKTI010036244.1:0-11104 GCA_018397915.1 Birgus latro
TCGGTCTGCGAGATTTGGAAGTTATTTAACAACTGGTGTATTAATAAGTTGTTCAATTTTAGCAATATTTGGTCTCCTTGTAAAATAGTTTTCTTTTCTGCATAAAATGGTGCATTTAAATAGATATCTGATTCCTCCGATAACGTCATCATCACAGCGTCAACACAGCGTCTTTCTTGATAGTTAACACCTCCAGTCAGACGACATCATTTTCATACTATTCTTGGCATCATAGGCTGATACTATTTTCACTTTAGACAGACTTTCGAACAGGGGAAAGAGAGTGTTACACCCAGTCTTCAGTAGCCCATTCACTATTAGAGGGGTCTTTTAAGATATATAATGTCTGAAAGTAGCAGGAGTAGGCTAAAAGAAAAAAAAGAAAGAAAAAAAGGCACTGAGAGGGTAAAGACCTTGGTACATTTCGGTAGCTGTGGGGTGTCTTAACGTTGGCATCGGGATTTCCAAAAGCTAACTCGTTCTTGTTAATCTCAGTAAAAGTCTCTTAATCTTGACGATTTAACAACTGAGTAATTCTTTAGAACACTGTCTATTTTCCTGCATTACATAGGTCTTCTGTCTCTTGTCCTTCCCATGCTAACATCTACTTAGGACATGGACTTCTTCGCCTGTTTCTTAAATATGGAAAAGTCAACCCTCCAATTACCATGGTCAAAAACCGAATAGGAAATTATTTTGAGGTTATAAGTGAATATTTTTCTTGAATGCAGAAGCTTGCGGCCCATCCCTTGTCCACCCTGGGTTAACAGATCATAGAACAGGTCCTATTTCGATCGTATTCATGCTCGTGAATCTCCACCGTCAAAAACAAAAATCATAAGTTATGAGAAAAATGGATCGTAAGTTTGTTTGAGAATCACACACCTTGAATGGAAAGACACCTGTTTTCCATTCAGCCGCCGCGGACCCGGATTTACGAGACCATTTCGGGGTCCAAATGTGGGATGCTCCATGACTGAGGGCGTGTATTAGCCGGACACTGAGGGCCTTTAGGGGTGAGCTAAAAAAAAAAAAAAAAAAAAAAGAAAAAGGAAAAAATGCGTTCCAGTTCACTTCGTTATCGTGTCACCATATTTCAGGGTGTACGTGAGGTCAGGTTTTACGAGGGCTAAATCTGACCTCTGCTTCTGAACCTCGTGTGTGTGTGTGTATGTGTGTGTGTGTTTCGATCTATCTATCCGTCCGTATCCCTTGTTATTCATTCTCTCCCTCATCTCCTTTCCTTTCTAATTCTCTTATTTTTTCTCCCTTTTCCTCTCCTCTCGTCTGCTTCTCCCATTCTTTCCATTTGCCTCTTCCCTTCCCATCTCTCCCGACTCCCTCATCCCTTACCTTTTGTTCTCTTCTCTTTTCATCCCGGTCCTTCCCCTCCTTTTCTCCACGTCTCTCTCTGCCTCTTCCATCTTCTCTCTTCTACCGTGTTGTCTTTCATATAAGGCTGCATCATAAGCTTGTCCAATACCAGCGTGTCATTTGTGTCGTAGGGCAACTTCTTACTGTCGCATACAAATCTCCATTCCCTCCCATTCCTTTCTGCATCTTCCTTTTCCTTCATTTTCCTTTCATCCCATTTCTTCTTTCCTCTTCTCGTCTCCCCTTCTCTTCTCCCTTCTTCGTTCCTCCTATGTGTGGGCTCATAAGGGCACATCGTAAGCTCCAGCCAACCCCCTTGTCTTACGTCAGCGTCTGCCTGAGGATTTCTTCTTTCTGTCCCATTCAGGTCTCCACAGCCTCCACTGCTGCAGTAGGATTTATCTATCTATCTATCTATTGCCATACGTCTTAATCCCGTAAGGGGTGGCCACAAACAAATCGCCTCCATGTCGCCCTGTCCCCTGCCATTTCATTGCCCTGCTCCCAGCTCACACCCCCTTCCCTCATATACCTCTCCACTCCATCTCATCCTTGGCTTCCCCCTCCCCGTGCCCCCCCTCGACCTCGCTCACATACACTCTCCTCTTCAGTCTCTCACTCTCCATCCTCTCCACATGGCCAGACCAAGTCAGTGTGTTTTATACTATTATTGTTAATATTATTATTAAGAATGAAACAAAAACTGAGAGAAATACTCCACATAGTATCCAAAAATAGAAACTTGATACAGGATGAAATATTTATGAATAACAATTGAAAAGTACAAATTTGATAAACATTATGATGAATAAAATGCACTGTAGTTGACTTAAAGAAAGGCATCAAGATAAACAAAAATCATAAAAAAGTGACATGGAAACACTGGAACGAGTATAAGTAAAAAATAAAAACAAAATCTTGCTAATTGAAAGCTAAAAGAAAAAAAGTAGTACGTGATGAAAACCCGTTATCCAAGTAGGGCAAAAGTCTTAGTCAAGTGCGGAAGGTATCTAGACCAGTAAAACAAAGTAAGTTAGTGTCTCAGTATAAAGATACGTACAGTGGGATTAGACAGTACGACGCCAGTATGGTTCTAGAGACCCACGCTGACCCAGTGATGTCCGGTTGCGTCGTGGGTCTATTTCATATGCTTGCACCCTATCAGTTCAAGACGATGATATAGCTACAGACTCTTGACACGTATGCAACATAGCCATTGAAAACACACAAGCTCTCACATACACTGTTCTCACTACAAGTCACTCCATCTCACTCCTTCAGGGGAATAGGTCTGGTCATGCAGTGAACGCCATACTGAGTGATTCAGATATGTAATTACAGTTCTGGGATGTAATATAGGTTGTGAATGAAGCGGTAATGGGAGTAAATGTGTATACAGAAGTCATACACAAAGCAGATAAACATATAAACAAAAGCTTCGGCTACAGCTCACCCTAGTAATCAGTAAACATTTGTATATATCATGATTGTCGTAGCTTGAGAAATGTACTGAAGCGTTGTTCGTTCATTTGGCCAATAAACATACGTACAGAAGCTGCGAATAACTACCCTGGCCAGATTTTCTTCCTTCTACAGCTCATTTCACGTAGATCATTGGAGGAGAAAGTCATTATGGCTCCACATCCTTTCCATAGCACTCTTTCGTGACAAGCATCTCATTTTCGTGTTAATCAGTTTATACAACTCTGCATTCAATGTTAGAGCAAAAACAGCATAGTGTATCTTTAGCCCAGTAAGCTAAGCCATATGCCGTTGTGTAACCATCGTCTGTTGGGTCAACTTTGCCTTGGTGTGTCACGCGTCATGTTACTAGAGCATTTTTCCCCGTCTTTGTCACTTTCTCTTTCACGGTCACGTTTAGTTGTGAGGTCTTTGATCTTTGGAGTGTCATGTTTTCCCCATCCTCTCTCTCTCTTTTTTTCTCTCTCTCATTGTAGCATTTCGTTGAGAGTTAGTATTGTTACTATACTCCATTTCATCAAGTCTGGCACCACCAGTGATGTCCTCAACGCCTGTAGTGTGGATGTAAATCCTCTGCACTGCGTGAATCTCTTTTTATTATCTGAGAATCAATATAGAAAGGCAGTACAAAAAGGTATATCCCGTACTGAGGACCTTTATCAGAGCTACTGGTGTTGAGGACATCACTGATGGTGCCAGGGTCGGTGAAATGAAGTTTAGATCGTTTTCCTTCTCACATTCACTTTTGCCTTCACGTTTATTTGTGAGATGCTAAGTTACCTTCAGCATTGCAACTGTTATGCCTGGGCAGGCCAGAACTAAATGGCTGAATAACTGCTGCGCAAGCTACTTTTTTTTTTTTTTTTACCTTTCCTGGTTATTGCATTATGTATGGACAACAATATCTTAGGGTGTAAATGAGAGCGAGGAAGAGGCAAGAAATGATCTAGTATCAAGACGCGGCCCACGCCAAGGCAAGGTTGAGCTCTGAGACGATGGACGATAGCTTACCCAACTGTGTATCAGCTTACCGGGACCACGATACAGTCTAGTGTACTCATTGTTAATAGATTAAAAAATGATAGCTTCTTTATGTATGTTCATTTGGTTAGTGTAAGACTCAAACTTCTTTATTTAACTGGAGCAACTGTGTAACCAAATATATTATGTATGAATCAAGCACAAAATATATTTCTAGGCTTAGGAGTAGTCGTTTCCATGACGCGTTTGCATTTTTATCACTAGTGATGTACAGTTAGGGGCGAAATTTTGCGTACTTTCCACTTCACAGTAAGTCTATATCCGTTACTTTACTTTCAGACGCATCATATCAGAATTATATATCGTGGTCGGGGAAATAGCTCAGGAATTTTAACCAACAGAGGAACATCATGTGTCAAAGAAGTGTGATAATAAGCAATATTGTGCCCATGACTGTAAAGATACATACTAGTGCAGCTTCTTTTGTTACAGTACTGAATGCTTTTGCAGATATTCTACAGAGAAGTTATTTATTGTCATGTAAAGTTAAGATGAATTGTTATTATTAGGTCAGAGCCCTATGATGCCCACTTACTGTTTTTTTTCAGTTTCTTCTGTAGTCTTCTTTCTCCCAAACATTTTTCAGTTTATGCCTTTTCTTCATTTCATCCTCAATTCGCATAAGGCATGGCACAGATGTTCCCTGGTTAAATACACTCAGACATCCTTTTTCATTTTTTTTTAATTCAGGTCTTATGAAGGATTGTATTAGGTTAAATGCAGGCCATACAATCACAGATTTTGTACTTTCATGTTCATTAGTCATTACAGAAGTTTGCTCAGAAGTATGTCTTTGTACTGTAGCTAAGCGGTGACCATCCTGCATTCTCTTCGCAGTGCTGGCAGTCTTTTGTGCTTTGTACTGCTGGCTAAAATCATATCATTGGTCCTACATTGGATTACATTATATATGATAAATCGTTCTCCATTTGTTTCCCTATGTTTGGGAATTCTAAATACTTAATTTTCAGTTTAGTAAAATATTATTTTTCTTTACTGTGTGAGTTAATAGAACATAAGTGTTTATTAAGACAGGAAGTAAATTTCTGTGTCAGAACTACTTGCTTTGTTTCGTATGTTGTAGCAACAACAACAAGAACAAAAAAAAAAAAATTGCTGTAGCGTTTTTTTTCTTTTTTCTAACGGGTATCTAGATTTTTTTTTAGATGAAGAAACACCTTCTACGAATGTTGATATATTAAATATTGCCTCAGAAGAAGCAATAATAATATCACGCTAAGGGTCAAACATTATACCTGTTCCTGAGCTTTTAACCCCATCAAACTGACGACGTTAACTTTATTTCTTATTTGCTGCCTATAGACGATTTCATTAAGCTCTGTAGAGACGATTCGTAGTGAAGGTACAAGAAAGTTTCCATTAACCCTTTCACAACATGTTTCTTCTCCCCAAGCTGAACTAAATCGTCTGTAGGTAGGTTGATTAAGATTGAGAATACTTCGTCAAACTGAAAGAGTTTATTAAAAAGCAACTAAAACCTCGTAAGTAGGTTCAGTCTCAGTCGCGCTTGTTTTTACCCAGAGCTCGGAGGCCATATTTAAACTGGTTGTGTGATGGTATAGTGACAACTCTTAATTATTAAGTGGATGGCTTAAATAACGTCACTGACAACAATAAATAGGGGAAAAAAGGGCCATAAAGTGAAGAGACAAGCGCAAGGAAGTGGAGCAGCCCCTTGTTGGTTTGCACAACAGTCTTACACACTGAGACAACACTTTACGACCTGCCTGCCCTCTTTAATGGCATGAACACCTTTCCTGCGCATTATTGTTCGTGCTTAATGGGTCGACAGGCTATTTCAGGGTCCACATTACACGAACAGCAGTGGTACGTTAAGTAAAAGTGGGATTTGGAAATTATTTGACATACTAAGTTTAGGATACTCGTTGCCAGATCCTGATATCCTGATGTAATAATTCAGGTAAAATAATGAACGCAACCCCACTTTGTAAATCTGTATTATTTGTATTTCCTAATTTGTTTTATTTCTTCATTTTACAGACAAACCATACAGTCGCATGCTTTGTTACCTTACCTTAGTTACACAGTCCCATTCCATTCCAAGCTTTTCAACAGTTAAGGTACATAGAAAATATTATCCTGCAACGGATCACAAAGGTTTGACATTATTGAATGCATTACCTCTCCTTTGGTAAAATGGCACAGTCGCGAAACTTCCCCCTCAAGGAACACTATTTTAACGTTTTTGCAATCCTAGAGGCTCAGGAGGACCGTGCATTCACACCCTTTGAAAAGTAAGATAGGGAAATATCATGCAGAGAGAGAGAGAGAGAGAGAGAGAGAGAGAGAGAGAGAGAGAGAGATTTGGGTTAAGGTACTGAACTCACACCGAGATTAAGGCGTCCTCACATGTTTTGGGAATATACTGCCCTAAACAAATCTGCCAACAAACACACCGACAATTCCACTTAATCTTATCTCACCATGTTCTGCCAAGGGCGACATCACTGGCTATACTTTCACTAGACAACATTCGACAGCGATGAGAAACGTGTTGTGAATTCAGGGGTAGAGTCGTTTGTTGTTGCTGTAGTTGTTAGTGTTGTTATTGTTATTGTTATTGTTATTGTTGTTATTGTTAGTGGTGTTAATGTTAGTGTTATTGTTGTTATTGGTGTTAATGTTCTAGTTGTTCTTTATGTTCTGGCCTCACTTTCATCTGGACGTGATACTGGTATAAGATGCAAATTTCCATCAGCCCACGATCCTCCTCTCGGGCAAGAAAGGGGAAATTGAGGGACGGTTTCATCAGTGCCACTACGTGAATGTTTCCCCTTTCCAGATCGTGGTACAATAGAGAAAATAAGTGAATATGCATAAATCATTGCGTAGCTCTATATCCTACTCAGAGTCGCGTCTTCTGTAGTATTTTTAAACTCACACCGCACAGTTTGATTCAGATGGGATGAGGAATAGGAGACTAAGGCCATACTCTCGTCGGTTAAGAAGGCTCCCAGGCATACCGTCCCATTTATTTTTGGGTATGGCTAGTTAATAGCCTTTTGTACGTTATTTATGAAGAGTATGGTTGTTAGAAACATTTTTATAGCAGTAAGGACAGCTAGACGTAAGAAGCAATATAAATCGCTTAAGGAAAGGTGTTTGGGAATTTCCTTAACCGACGACAATACAGACCTGAGTGTTTATACTGATGCCATTAACAGTCTCATGGTCAGGTAAAGTCTAGTATTTTACTCCATATAACTCAGTAACATGTGGACATGTGGACAAGTTCCCCTGAAGGACTTCCATTATCCATATATCAGTTTTTAATAATTTATGAAATTTCCACAAAGGAACATCAATTTCTTGCAGAGCTATAAATAGATAAGATGATTTCGGTAGGTATTATAGATGATTATTGGGCAGTTGTAGTAAATTTTGTCTAATACTCTGGTTTGCAGTTTTATTATCATTAGTGGAAAGGTTATATTCCATACATTCTGAGTCAGACAAAGTGTATTTGACGGAGTTGTAGGATTTTTTAAAGGCGATACGTGGAAGTCGAATCATGTCCAAGGAACGTTTGATTTATCCCATTCGCCGGTAATATCAGCACTTACTATGGTCAGTGACTAATGACGTGAAAAGCTTCGGATTTAATCTCACTGTAGTTGTGATAACACTTTCCAAGATAAAATTTCCATTAGCTTTTATATGTTTCATTACTATAAATAAATTTATCCGATTGGTTTGTCATATAAAATGTGCATATTTATATGATAGGCAAAATTGATGAGTGCACGGTCACCACCAACCAACACCAACCCGATTAATCTAGACAAGACTCCCTGCACTCTGCCTCTCGCTCACTAACCCCACTACCTCATCCTCACTTCCTGCCTCACCAACTCTCCTCCCCTCATTCTCCAGCACTAGTCCCCTTCCTCCTCCCACTCTTCCCCATCCCACCTCCTCTTCCCTTCCCAACTCTCCACCTTTCGCCGTCCTCTCTAAGTTCTACTCTTCCTCCCCAGCTCTTCTTCCTGCCCTCCTACCCTCCTCCCTCCATCTCTCCCCATTTCTCTTTCCCGATCTCTGCTCCTGCTCATCCTCCTCGTTTTCCCCATCACTCAACTCCTTTCCCGTCCCCTCTCGTTCTTTCATCATGCTTCCTCTTTTCTGATACCCTCTCTTATCTTTTCACGCAGCTTCATCATTCTTCATCTCCTCTCCTTTCTACTTATTCTCTGTCCAGTATTTTCTCTCTCCCTGTCCTCATCTCACTCCCACTTTCTGCATCATTCCCATTTCTCACCCTCATCTCCATCCTTCTTCCATTCCCCTCCTTTCTATCCTCAAATCTCTTCCAGCCTTATTTTTCCCTTGCCACTTTCCTCATCCTTTTCCCTTTCTCTCTTCATTCTCTCCTTTCCCCCATCGTTCTCTTTCTTTCTTCATCCCCTTTCCCTTCACTTCATCCTCATTTCCCCCCTTTCTCTCCTGTATCTCCCTTTCCACCTTCCTTTCACTTTCTCTCAATCTACTCTTTTACCCATCCTTTCCATCTTCTTCATTTTTCCTTCCTCCCTTCCTCCCTTCCCTTTCCCACCACCCCCCATTTCGTCTGCATTTCTCCTTCCGTTTCTTTCTTCCCTTCTCTTGTCCCTCGTCCCCTTACCACTCCTCTGTGGCCTGTGCTTCCCCTTTCCCTTTCGTTAACTTTCTCCCATTTTCCGTACCACCCAACTCTCCTCTTATCCTTACCCCTCTCCCCTCAACCCCCTCCCCTCTCCCCCACCCTTTCCCTCTCCTTTCTCCTCCATTCTGTCCCCCTCCTCTCACCTCCACCCTATCCCTCTCCTTTCTCCTCCATCCTGTCCTCCTCCCCTCTCATCCACCCTATTCCTCTCCCTTCTCCATCCTGTCTCATTCCCCCCTCCTCCATCCTGTCCCCCTCCCATCTCCTCCGTCCTACCCCATCCTCTCTTCCATCCTACCCCTTCCGTCTTCTTTATCCTACCCCCTCCGTCTCCTCCATCTTGTACCCCCTCGCCTGTCCTTTACCCCCATCTCCCTCCTCTCTCTCCTCTTCCCGTCCCCCTCAACTCTCCTCCCATCTTCGCCCACTCTCCTCCTATTTCCATTTCTTTTCCTCTTCTTTCCTCACCTCCTTTACCTCCTCTCTCTTGCTTATCTCTCCTCTCCTCCTCCCCCTCTACCCCTCCTCCTCCCACGGATGTCTCAGGGACTGTTGAGTGGGTTCCCCTGCTGTGCTGTTCTGGGTGATACACGTGTTCGCCCGTGGTGCTTGCGAGTCTGTTGATTATTTCCCAACCACCCGAGTCAGTGAAATCATAAAATAAGCAGCACCAACCAGATATATTTACGTCGTTTTTTTTTTTACTTTTCTTTTTTATCCAAGCTTATGAGCAGTCTGTTTTTGCCAAGTGACGGCATAGCAATGAAACAAAAACCTTTGGTGTAACTATACCTTAGTCATGGTGTGTTCATCTGAAAAGTTTATATAAGTGAAAGTCATAGTTACGAGGGGACGATCTGTGTTTAAAGCTGAATTATGTCAAAATGTATTTTCTTACAACATACGGTTCTCGTATATATCTATGTGTCAGCTGAGCATGGGGGATGATAGCGAGGTTGAGCCGCTCCCGGCCTGGCGTGATGCTGGACTGATTTCCTCTCAAGTCAGTGGCCTCCTTGCAACATGTCATAGCCGCTGGCACGATATTTTGATCACCAGCCATATTGGGCAGCCCTGCAAGCGAACAAACAATGTTTAAGATTATATTATACGTATCTGTCTGTCTGTCTGTCTGTCTGTCTGTCTGTCTGTCTATCTATCTATCTATCTATCTATCTATCTATCTATCTATCTATCTATCTATCTGTCTCTGTCTGTCTGTCTCTCTGTCTTTCTATATCTATCTGTATCTATCGCTCTATCTATCGATCTATCTGTCTGTCTATCTATATATCTATCTATCTATCTATATCTATTGCCAGACGCCTCAATCCCGCACGGGGTGGCCACAAACAAATCGCTCATGTTGCTCTGTCCTCCGCCATTTCCCTCCCCTGCTCCCAGCTCACATCCCCCTCTCTCATATATCTCCCCACTCCATCCCTCCACCTCATCCTCGGCCTCCCCCTCCCTCTCGTCCCCTCCACCTCACTCACATACACTCTCCTCGTCAGTCTCTCACTCTCCATCCTCTCCACATGCCCAAACCACCTTAACGTGTTGCTCCTAACACTTCCTATCACGTCCACAACCACACCACAACGCTCCTTCACTTCCTCATTTGTTAGTTTGTCTCTCCATGTGACTCCACATGCTCCTCTCAAATAACTCATTTCCACTGCTCTCACTCTTGACTTCTGTCCCTCCAACAGGGTCCAAGCTTCACTTCCATATGTCAGAGTTGGTATCACAATACTGTCATGTAGCAACTTTTTCACTTCCATGCTCACTTCCCTGTTTCTTATCACTGCTTTCAAGGAACCAGCAACCTTCCTTCCCTGCTGTACCCTTTCAAGCACTTCACCCTCCAGACTTCCATCCTTACTTATCACACTACCCAAGTACTTAAAGGCACTCACATTATCCACATCCTCCCCATCCAATCTCACTGTACATTCACTGACTTCTCTCGAAGACAATCACTTTACTCTTCCCTACATTCACCTTTAGATTCCGTTTCTTACACACTCTCCCAAACTCATCTACCAAGCCTTGCAGCTCCCCTTCGTCTTCACTCAACAACACAGTATCATCTGCAAACAACAGTACAGGGAGTTTCCAAACACTGCCCTCTCTCACTAGGTCCGCTCCAACATCCACTGCCCGACCTTGTATCTCTTTTATAACCCCATCCATATACAGATTGAACAACCATGGAGACATGACACACCCTTGTTTCAATCCAACCTTCAAATGGAAAAATTCACTCAGTTTGCCATCCACACGCACTGCGGCCTTAGCACCCTCATACAAACTCTTCACTGCCTTCAACAACTTCCCATCGACTCCATATATTCTTAATACTTTCCACAATCCTTGTCTATCCACCCTGTCATATACTTTCTCCAAATCCATGAAGGCTGCATACAACTTCTTTCCCTTCTCTAGAAACTTTTCCACTAAAGATCTAAGAATGACTATCTGATCTACACAACCTCTTCCCTTCCTAAAACCTCCCTGTTC
>JAGKTI010036246.1:0-11103 GCA_018397915.1 Birgus latro
CGCTTTCTGATTCCAGTATAGCTTGTATATCATTCTTAAGTCTTTTCCATCTACTCCAATACTTTTCAATATATCAATTAAATCTTCATGTCTGAAAGTACATATCTTTCTGCATCTCTATACTTCTCTCACTTAACATCCTTAGTATAAATACCGCGTTTCTTGTTCCTTTTCCTTCAATAAAACCATACTGCTCTTCTGCTATCTCATTCTTTATCTTTGCTCTAATTCTTTCTAGCACAATCCTTAAGATTACCTTGACTATTTGACTTATTATACTTACTGTATAGTTCTGTGTTTATTGCACTCTAGAGTTCCCGGTTTCTTTGGTATGGTTAAAAATATTGGCTTACACATATCGTCACTGGTTCTCCACTATTGTATATCTTATTTGCAATGCTGGTTATCTTTCTAATACTAAACCTGGCCAGAGCACGCAACATCTCCACTGCCACACCATCTTCTCCAACTGCCTTTCCTGCCTTCATTTTTCTAATTGCTTTCTCTACTTCATCCTTACCAATAGCAGG
The DNA here is from genome assembly GCA_018397915.1 of Birgus latro. Classification (NCBI taxonomy): domain Eukaryota; kingdom Metazoa; phylum Arthropoda; class Malacostraca; order Decapoda; family Coenobitidae; genus Birgus; species Birgus latro. The sequence continues at coordinate 531 of JAGKTI010036246.1, forward strand.
GCCAGTCATTTCTACATCAAGCTCTAACTGCTATGTGTGTATAATACTGGACATGCCCGCAAGCAATACCACGCCCCCCCCCCCTCCGATTATTAGGTCACATATCTCCTGTCCAAATCTACGCAGGTTGAAGATGTTTTAATCACGAGAGCACACACGTCCACCTTGTTCTGTAGCTACTTGGAAAATGTCCAAGGGACGGGGAGACAAAGGTAAGTGAGTGGCCTTGACCAACTTTAATACCCGAGTAACTTTCACCTAACACTCTCTCTCTCTCTCTCTCTCTCTCTCTCTCTCTCTCTCTCCATTTTGTTTTCTCCCAGATTTCTTCTTGTCTTCTGTTACCACAGTCAAAATCACTGTACAGCTAGAATTAACACCACCACTATTACCTGTTTTAGGAGACGTCTTTTCATATAAAGAACAAAAAGTGAAACATTTGAAGACGATTAATAATGTTTTCCTGTTGCATACATCCTAATCCTGGACATATCAGGTACTGCGCATCACTCAGGTACAGTGGGTCTGCATAATTAAGGCAAAATATCATGGGTATCTTGTGTGGGTCACAGTGTTTCCAAATGTTCAGCACACCACAGTTCAGCTATAGCGGATTTCGCATAGCTATGCTTGACTTTCATAGCCGTCCATAGGTCACATCCCGGGTTTGTACCTAAGGGGAAAAAAATCGATATATCATTTATAGATACACTAAAACAAACACTAAATGAGCCTCCCTCACAGATACCTTACCCACCCGGGTCTCCCATTTTCCACAGATGTCTGTTGGAGTCTCATCTCCGGTGGTTTATATATCCATCTCTAGATTATTACCAAATACTGTCATTCACTCATCACCTATTATGGAACTGCAAGGACTGATGCTTACCAGTATGTAGTGACTGCACTCCTCAGTGGAGATTCTTGCATATGTAAAGCACACATTCTTTGTAAGTATAGTTATTCAGACAGAAAGTGCGTCGGCAGTCGGAGAAAGGCACAGGAATGTGTTTATACAAATATTTTAGTACCCGTTTATCATTCTCGACATAATTATGTTTGTGGAACTGTTTTTTGATTATCATCATCTATCTACACCCTCTGTACATATGACATGTATGAAAAATAATACATAGGCCCCCATAAACATAAGACGATTCACTTTGCAGGCAGTAGGGTTGTGTGCACAATTTAAATGTTTCATGATTTCTTTTAAAAGTTACAAATTGACCAGAGTACTGTTTAGGTAAAAGACCATATGAATCAAGGAAATATATAACGTGATCCTTTATGAAAAAACAAATCCAGTGAACCATTTCTCCAGATTTTGAACAGGGTAACATGTTAGCGATGATATACACTGGCTCAAGTTTGTCACATATTTTCATATATATCATTTCATCAGCTGTGACACCCCCCCAGAACTGCTTAACCCGAGTCATCCCATTAACGTTTGGGTACGTCGCAGCGTTTTTGTCACAGCTAGACCCATCGATGTACGGTTATGTCGCACAACTGCAAGGGTCATAATTTGCACAATTGTCAAGTTTCATGGGTGATTTTTGGTAGGCATATGTGGGAGACCTTCCTCTACCTGCTGTCAATCGGAGATACTGCCTGGCCCCACCTAACTCCCCTCACCCCCACACTGGGCAATTCACCTGTTAGCAGTAACCTGGCCAGTAAAGTGATTCCTGAGGTGGAGGACAAAGAAATAAAGAAGCTAGAGCAAGAAACAAACAGAAGTGATGAGGTGGTAATGTCATAAAGGAAGGTGCCATATGTGGATGTGTTTGGTGACTGAACAATGCTTTTATTGCCTATATAAATGTGTGAGAACCAATATAGTCTTGTACTACACATAAATTCGTACCAAATACATAAATAAATACGTAATTTAAAGTGGCTTGAATTAGTTAACCCTTCCATAGTTCATTTTCTTTAGCCAGGTGAGAAAGAGGAAAAACGTAAGGCTGACTCATCATCTGTAGCACCATTTATAGCCTCAGGAAGGCGATTTCTCTATGAATTCTCGATGTTTCTCACCAAAAGCGAAGGTTTGTGCAAAAAAAAAAAAAAAAAAAAGAATCCGAAATTGCTCGGGACTGGGGGTATCGGAGGTCGGAAATCGGTCGGGACGTGACGGGTTAATACAGTGTGGGGGTAAATTTTTACGAATCACAGTTTCGAGTTCTTGTTCATTCATTTTCCTTTCAGCTCTTACATCAGAATATATCAGCCGATCATTATTTATCCTTTGAATTCCTTGAGTCTCTCCAGACATCAGCAGGACATGATTAGACCCACTGGCTTTCTTGAATGTTATAGCTATTCTCAGATTTCCTGTGTATTCAGGATCAATTGCATCTTGTAATAGGTCTAAAACTAAAATCATTCTTTCCTCGGTATAGACCTCGTAGTTAAGTAAGTGATCTCGATTGAGACCTAGGGTCTTTAAGGTGTAATGGTACAATGATGCGAACTGATAAGGAAAAGAGACTGTGAAGTTATACAGACTTCTCCCATTGACACTTACAGCCCTGACAAGTCAGCATAACTCGTATACAGAGGATTCTTATTATACGATCCAGAAAAGCCCCCATATCAACTATGCACAAATACCGCTTGCTTGGAATACAGTTCCCCCAAGGGTTCTCAACAGTCATTGAACATCGATTTTGAGCAATGACGTATGATTTTACCACTTGTTTATTTTACATAAACCCCACAAACGAGCCTGGATCGGATAACGAAGCATTAAGTGCAGCCATGGCCGCTGGCTGAGGAAAGACACGAGTAACCAATAGTTTACACAAATCTATGTGGAGCTTTATATTGCCCCCATCTTGATGAGTGTTGATAATAAAACTCGGATTAGCAAATTCAAGTCGAATACTGACGTCAACGTTATCTAGTAAATATCCATCCAACTCATTTAAGTCCATCAGTAGTGGACTACATAGATGCAGTCCATGTTCCTTAGTTAGAGTAAGAAACCTTTTTCCCTGATCACTGTGACCAACAAAATGGTCTTCAGTATAAGTATCTCCTATCCCACTACCATTTTCATCATGAAGTAAATAACAGTTTTTACCAGTAACTTTTGGGGGAACTAAGTGTTGTGAGCAATTTTATAAAGGCCGCATAATTATACATATAGTTATTTTCAACCTGAGTCCCATTTAAAAACATAGATGCAGATTTAAATATTGTATGCAATACTGCATTCACAAACATCATCTTATCATTTTCTACGAGTATGGAAGTCTCGCTTCCCTTTGTAACTTGCAATTTCAACTCGAGGCCTAGAGTCTTCATATCAGTGAATGACACATCAGCTCTAAGTATGCGAAATTTTACATATTTATCAGCTTTTTTTTTTTTTTTAATCAAAGCCTGCATTTATGAGTAGAATATCCATATCCTTCTTTGAAGAAATTGATGATTCTACCATCCGGACTTTGTGAGTAAGAGGAAACATTTCTGATATGGTAGCCGAATAATTTCTAAGAGAGGATTTTACCTCTATTCCCGAAGCAACATCGAGAGACATGTGACCAGAATTAAATCACGTTTCTAACTAGGCTATACTAAGTCAAATACATCCTTTTTATAACATTTCCGCAATTTCTTCCTTCGTTTTGACTTTCGTTTACGTCCTTCTTTCATGCCAGCTCTTTCAGCGACTTTTTTCAGGGCTGTAATACTTCTCTGTTTCAGAGAGTCCTTCAGATTTCCATTGCCACTATATACATCCTCGAGTACACCTCGTCCCATACCCAGAGCTCCAGGAACTACATTTTCCATTAAAAAAAAAAAATCCCTATGCTCCTTAGAAAGTCAAAAATACCAGCCCCCGTTGGTAGTATATGGGACTCCTAAATGTAGTTACATCACTTAGAGCTCCTCCTCGTTTGAGTAGGAATAGGTCTTTGAATAGTAACAAAAATTCGTCTTTGGAAGAAGGAATCAGGGTAGTACGCATCATGGTGTCAAAAACAGTGAGGAGTCTGTGAACATCTTTTCCTAAGTCTTATATGTAAAACACAGGTAACACTGTGATTGTCTTCAGAGAATATTGGTCCACCATTCTGATTAGTAATTTTTATGCCAACACTCTCTATGGTTGAACTACTAATTGTTTTGTACATTATAGGATTAATACCCTTATTTGTCACATCATTCGGTAGGGGTATAGCATCAAGGATATTCACAATTTGCCCCACGAATCGCGAAGGGTTAACCAGGTCAGAGCACACATATAAATAATCATTGGAACCATCAAATCAAGGTGGATATGGTCCTACAACTTTAACATGATTGGGATTCGAGGATGAAGGACTTTCCATTTCAGGTTTTTTAAATACCGAATAACGAACTCTGGGTCAAACCCCAACACTGTGGCAATTTGAGGAGCAAACTTGATAACTCGATGTATATACGATCGGCATCAGCCCCATTTACCATTTTTTAGGGAGATGACAATCCTATCTATGTTGTAATCATAGTGTAATATCTGCTGGTAAGGGAAATAGTCAGCATACGTTTCTTGAACAATATCCTGAAGTTCATTCAACATTTGATAGTTAATGGATTCGATTATAGATACTACATTGCGAGAGCTTAAGTTGGAAACAGTATTTGTTTCAGGTATATAATTATAATAATTGTACTCAGTCTTCGTTTTCAGATCTCTTTATTCGTGTATGAAAACCAATTTTACACTCCGGATCACAATTTCTGAGACAGTAAAAATATTTTGGGAATAAAATATTACTTAATCCAACTTCATATTCATGATTTGGATCTAGCTGAAGTGGGATAATGTGATTCTGAAAGTTTGTTGTGGTATTATCTGGGTAAACATTTCCATTTGCAATGGAAGAGACATAGAGGAGCAGTACATGTCATCAGTGCTTTTCAGTGACAAGTCTGTTCCCTTGTAGAATATACTGATATACTGTATACTAGCAAAAAAACAAAAAAAAAACACTATATACCAATGTTTTATAAGTTAAGAAAAACTAGTGATTTGTAATCTTGCTTTTTTTTTTTTTTTTACTTTATTAACAACCTACATACGAATTTCTATCAACCCCCCACCCCTAAGAAAATAAATAAATAACAGTGCTTAGAATTACATACTATCACCCAGGAACATCTTACAGGCTACTATGACTAAATGCTATTAGTAATCAAGTGTGGATACGCAATAGTTTTGACAAATCTTAATTTCTTAAATAAATCTGTGTTTCAGTACTTAGATTTATATACCATCTTCCAAAAACATCTTACAAACTGTTATTAGTAATCAAATTTGGGTATGCTTAGTTTTGATGATAATTTTTGAAGTAAAATTGGGGTTAGTAATATTCCAATAGTGTCAATTTTCCTTTTAAATCTGGATCGATCAGTGGCTTCTTTTATATAACAGCTTCCATTTCTGGCTTCTTGCCAGGCAGGGGAATCTTCATATATATTTAATATGGCAAAATTTTCACTTATACTCATTTTTTAAAAATGATACTGAGTTGTTCCTCTTCATCTGAGGCTGCTGCTGGTCTTTTTCGCTGGTCTTGACGTTGCCCATGGTGCTGCTGGTGCTGGTGCTGCTGCTGGGGCTGCAGGGGTTAGTGCTGCAGGAGGGGCAATAACACTGAATCCTCCAGCCACACCTCCTCGTAGGGAGGAGGCTGTGGTTGCAGTTGTTGTGATGGAAGCTGTGGTAGAGGTTATGGTTGTGGTGGACGCCGTGGTAGTGGCTGTTGTTGTGAATTCCACCTATCTCCACCCAGACCACTTCCAGTTCCTGCACAAAAATATAATATTTAGTACCTAAACTGGGTAGGATACGTGTTACCTCTTCGATACATAGAGCTAAGTTGCCCACACGTCCACTTAGAGTGTCCAATTGGAGACCCTAAATGCAATGAAAGAAGATTTTTTAATTAACTCTTGGGCAAACTGGTCGGTCTCTAGTTCTGAGCCAGGTCCCCAGTGGACTACTAAAGCAATTATAAAGGGTCTACTAGCTTCTTTGGAAATTCTGACAGACCCAACTTTATCCCGTGATTTGACCCGAGCTCTGTTTAGATTATAAAGGTGGTTTCGATGGAGTATGGATTAGCATGAGGATGCTTTTCAGAAACTACAGCAAAAGGGCCGTAATTTCGTACTCCCACTGCATTAACAATATAACAAATGGCATTATCTCTGACATCAAACTGATAGCTATTTCTCCATGTACTTTGTTTATGAAAGTACCCTCAGCCTCCATCCCAACCCTTTAAGTGTGAGTGAGTGTAAGGAGTGAAGAATGGTGCTGAACTCCTGGGGGGCCTCCTTTTATGGGGAATGGTAACTAACAAACTCACTCACCTCTTTCAGGGCTGTAACCGGGAGGGGAATTCCCCCCTTCTATTTTTTTCCTAAGTGGCTAAATTACAAATCTTGCCGTGTGGCTCGAAGATCATCCAGTAAAGACTTGGCAGACAAAAATTCGAGAATCATCTCTCTATAGCGATGGTATTGTTGTTGATAATACTGAAGTTGAGTGTCTATATCTTTATCATTTAGACTTAGACTGGAAACATCGTAATCTGTATCATGCTTATAGTAATCCTCTGTTAGATTTCCAACTAGTCTGTTATAAATCTCAAAAAGGGAGTTGATAACCGTGGCCCTATGTCTAGTAAGAGCATGAGCCAAACGGATTTCCCTTAATCGATCATGGACTTGCAAGCCTCTCCCACAGACATCCATACTGCTCGAGATCTCAAGGCAGACTGTTCCTGCAGGCTGTAATGAAAAACTTAATATGGGTCCCACCTCATAAAGCTTTGCTTTATTTTTTTATGATGAGATGTGGCCCCACGCCCAAATAGTTTTTTCTTTGCCTCTGGATTCTTGATATAAGCCTCGGGTAAATCTACAAGTTTCATCAAAGTTCGTAAGTCAGTTATTTTACCTGAATCAAACGTGTTGTTTTGGGTTACCCAATACTGAATTACATCTATAATATTAATGCTGCGAATTAGAGACATCAAATTACCCATATCATCCCAGTGTACTAATGGATGTTGTCGTAAATATGATAAGATACCAAAAGATTACTGATGGACTTCTGGTTTGGGTAGTATTTTGACTGTGTCCTCGAGCGAGTGACGAGGTTCTGTACTGAAGGCTGACAGGGAGCAATTACATGGGAAGATTTAGGATGAACAGTTTCCTGGGGTCTTTGAATGGCAGATGTATAAAGAATGGTTTCCGCTTGAGACCTTGGTACTAGGCAGAATTCTTTGACTATCATTATTTAAGAAGACTCCCTAATATAGCAGTGGTTATTGGTGGCAAGATGCTTTTTTTTTTCTTTTAATGCAAGGAAGAAGGAACCAAAGGCTTAGAACAAACCATCCAATATTGGAGGTAAGGATCTGCCTTTTTCTTTTCAAAGGTGTTTGCTTCAAAGCATTCTCTCGAATTGCAGACTGGTGTTGACGAAACTTCCTTTTTACCTTCCTATCTCTTGTTAGGTATTTCTTCAGGAAATTTGCAAATATCTCTGATAAGTAGTCTAACTCTGGTTTACAACACCTGGAAATTAACTTCCTCCTCAGCTTTGGTTTAGTTTCTTTCAGTAACTGAATAAATTCACGATGGTGGGAGATCAGTGGTTTTCTGGATCTCTGTGGCATCTGTCCACTCGTTAAAGCGATCTGGATATGATTTCCAGTGAATATAATACTGCAAATGATCGTCTTTCTTTTCCCATTCCTTTAATATTTGAATGGGGTAGATTTTCGGGGTCTAAATTAGGAATTATTTCTCCTCTTTAAAATATTCCCTTGCTTGCTTTTCCATCCCAGTCTTCCAGCTCATAGGTATAAATTCCTGACTTCTGTATATTTTAATAATGCGAAATATCTCATCTGTATTCTGTATGCTGAATCTTTTTGCAAAGCTCTTACTCCTGGACGAAGTCACTATTCGTACTAAGTCCCCCACAGTCAGGTCTGAACTAACTGGTTTTTTACGTTTGATAGTCTTTTTATACATAATGTTAACTGCTTTCGCCAGTCTCCGGGCTCTGTTAGCTTGTGAATTTCACTAGGTGTCTTGCCCTTCAAGCCTCGATGAAGGGTGAGATTGTAAATGCTTACCCACGTACTTAGTATGGGTTGTAGTTTGAAGTGTTGTATGCAGTTAAATACCGATAAATTTTGTGCTTCAGAGCTCTTATGGCACGCTCACAGAGGCTAGTCTTTGTCTCTTGTGAGTAAACACTATACAGATTAATATTTTTTCATCTTCAAGTAATATTCAAGCGTTTTGTTATAAAATGTTGTCCCCCTGTTTGTGAATATTCTTGACAAACGCTGTGATTCTGGTGTACTTATATGATTGAAAGAGCGTTCGTTACAGTACCTCCAGTTTCGTTGAAGACATCTGCACATACCAGTAAATATTGTACACTATTAATTTTCCTTCAGTTCAGCCAGGTCACATGTCAGAATAATGCGGGGTCCTGCTGCTACAATGTATCTTCGGGGGAATCTTTTTCTTATGTAGAGTATAAACTCTAGAACCTTTTAAAAATCTCTTCACATCTGTTTCAGTCACTAGAGTGTTTATTTTTTTGGCACCCTGATATAACTTTTTAATATTACACAAGGATGCAGGAGATGTAGGATCATAGTATATGTTTCGAAGTATGCTATTTGTTATGCTACGTATTTGCGGGTCGGTTTCTCGCCCTCAAATACGCAGGCTACAGCGGGTCCCTGTTCTAGACCGGGTCGGTAACTCTAAGGAATAGGACTGAACACAAAAACAAGGCAGTGACTGTTAGACACATGTATTACAGATATCTTCCCAGAGACAATAGTACATCAACAAATACATTACAGGCTGGGTTGGCCGGGGATGGGTTAACAACTTAACACAAAGTTTTACTTGACTGGAAGTCTGTCACTATACCGGCTGGTAGAAGTATGGTATTATTTACCCAGCGCTTATGGCACATAAAATACACTTATGATTCAGGACACAAGAATGAATTTACTACATTTTCCCAAGCTCGTATAGCACTGGACGGCACTGGTATATAAGTTACGTTAACACTTGTGTCACAGACACTTGTCGGTCGGAAGTTTATCTCAGGTAGAGTCAGCCGCGCTGTGATCAATGAAGGGGGGGGGACTGTGGTATTCTAGCCGGACATTTGGAGATGCCCAGGCATACCCTAACTAACGTGCCCAGACACTGGGGTGGGTTGAGGTTTAATGCACAAGGGGAAGGCACGATGGGAATAATATCTATTCCTTCTGCTAGCCACTGAGGTGTTTCAATCGCGTCCCTGTGCGCTGGGAAGGGAGAGTTTCGATAAACAAGGGAATGGCACAATTGGCACAATAGTCATGTTGTCTCTGTCGCTGTGGGGTCACTGGGGGGATACGCGGGACTCCACTCGGGATATAAGTTAGGCCAAGGTTAGCTATTAGGCTCGTCCAATCTTATACTCTGGGCTCCTGGTCACGTATCACTAGGATACACTATAGGGAATCACTTGCATCCATGGTATAAGCTAATGCACACACATATATCTGGGTCTAGAAAGCACACACATAGGTAAAGTCCACTCGCTTCACTACCACTGGTGGGCCCTAGGTTGATTCCTCCGTCTGGAGGAAGGGCAGAGTGATGCGCCCCTGGACAGGGCCCCACACGTAGTCGTGGGACTCGGGGTTTGGCCCAAAGAGAGCCAGGAAACGGGCCCGACGTCGAGTCTGGGAGAGACTCAGGAAGGCTTCGCCCACAGGTAAGTCGCACCCTCTTGTTCGGGGGAACTCCTGGGGCGACTGAGGACCCAGGGCACTGGAACCCAGGGTGGCTGGACTGTGGCAACGGCTGGGGGGCGGCGTCGCCGACAGGGCCGTCACACGGGGACCTCGGGCTGGGGGAGTAGTAGACAGGACTCGACGTCGGCTGCTAGGTCTGCTGGGACTCCACTTCAGCTGCTTTTCACACTGGTAGAGTTGCAGGGAACCAAGGCCTCGGGCGAGGCCTTGCCATGGCTCGGGGGAGGGGTCCTCTCTGGCTTCAGGTCATCCTGCAGGAGAGAAGCGGACTATGGCCTGCTTGACATCCGGCCTGACGTGACTAATGGCCGACGTCGTGGTAGCACAGGGGACATCAGCTTCAGTGCGGCTAGTGGCCTGCTCTACCTCTGGCCTGACGTGGCTAATGGCCGACGTTGGGGTGGCACAGGGGACATCAGCTTCAGTGCGGCTAGTGGCCTGCTCTACCTCTGGCCTGGCGTGACTAATGGCCGACGTCGTAGTGGCACAGGAGGCTGTAGCTCTGGTGCGGCTAATGGCCCGTACCATGGAGCTAAGAGGACTAATAGCAGAGGGACGGACTGTGGCCGATCCTGCCTCGTACCCAGTACGGCTTGTGGCCAGTACTGCGGTGCTACTCTGGAGGGAACGACTACAGGAGTCGGATGACTTATGGCCTGTCCTGCTCGACCGACACGCGTCCGTGCCGCGGCCCTGTAGCGGGGGTGCAACTGGGG
>JAGKTI010036247.1:0-11103 GCA_018397915.1 Birgus latro
CAACTACTACTACTACTACCACCACCACCTCGCTGACTATCCTGTTCCGTCAGCAGATCCAGCGGAAGGGCAGGGCGTGTACCCCTCCTCCATGAAACTCGCCCTACGGTACCATCTACGCACCGTCTGTTCTGCGCCCATCTGTACCGACTCCCTGCTCCTGTACCTGGCCGGACCCGCGCTGACCGACGGTACAATCCTCCTCTGGGACCACGACGGCGATGGCAGGGTACGTTGAGCCAAAAAAAAATTCTGTTGCTTTTCCTTGTCACTCATTATGGCACACTTCTTTCTGTCACGTCACTCGTCACGCTGGCACCATGCTTACTGTTGCGTCACTTGCCTCACTTGTCATGTCACACACACTGTCACATTACTCCTCACGCTTCCCTCCGTCACGTTATTAATCCAACACGTGACGTTACATCACTTGTCTCACTCGTCATGTCACACACCGTCACATCACTCCACGTCACACCTCCTCCGTCACGTCACTAATCCAACCTGCCACGTCTCTTCATTTGTTTCACTCGCCATGTCACATTACTCTTCACGTCACACAGTTTCCCTCCGTCACGTCACTAGTCCCACCCGTTACGTTACTTCATTTGTCTCACTGGTCGTCACACACTCTCATATCATTCTTCACGTCACACTTCCCTCCGTCACGTCACTAATCCCCCCCGTCACTTCAGGCTGCGGCGGGGGAGGTCTACACGCCCCGGGAGCTGGCGAGTGACCTGTCTGGGTGCACGGCCCGTCAGGTTACACTCCTAGTCGATACTTCATACTCCGGCCAACTCATCCGGGTGTTTAACTCAACCAAGCATGCTAATGTACAGGTAAATTCTCTTGTAAGATCTTCGTAAGTTATCGCAAAATTCCTCGTAAGACATTCGTGACGTTTCTAAGTTTCATAGATATAATCACTAGTTACTCGTAAACTAATATAAATTACTTGTAATATAATCATGAATTATCGTAAACTCCCTCGTAAGATATTCCTGCAATAACGGGGTTTACAATATTTCTTATAAGATATAGATATTCCTCGTAAGATAATCACAAAATTTCCCGGAAGGTAGTCATGAAATAGCTGGAGTTTACAATAATTCTCAAGATTTTCATAAACAGTCCCAAAATTCCACGTGGGATATTCAAAAGCTGCCTTAGGTTAACAGATTTACTCGTACGATTCTCAAACACTAAGAAGACTGCGTTCTTCATTCCGTATTCTCCCTGCAAAACAGCTCTTATTTACGGTAGGGAATTGGCCTACGTTGAACTCTGCCCACCACCACCACAGCCTTGCCACAAGTCTCAAACGTTAAGGAATTAATAATTTTCTTTCAATGTACTAAGCGTATTAGTTAACATATGTCTGAACAAGGCAGCATATTGAAAAAAGATGTAACCTACATTATTGTCCATTCCGATAAGGGACACAACGATTGTCCTTGAGACACTGGTTTACACCATAAGGACAGAAACCGACATGTTTAGTGATACAGTACAGTAAGGGAGTGTGGCGGCTGGTAAGGTAGGCAGGCTGACACACGTCCCTCTCTGAATCCTACCCTGCTTAACAGTGCGTACACCTTTCTAAAATTAAAGGATATTACAGAAACAACACTCAGCATGTGGTTTCAATGCCGTAACGCAATATACAACACCGTACCTACTCACCCACAGGTGTACACTGCAGGAGGGCCTGACGAGTATTCCTGGGGACGAGAATTCTCCGGCCACTGGCTCCACTACCCCCACGCCCACACCTGCACTGCTGGCGTCCACCAGGTAACGCACAACTCACTACACTCACCTAATTAGCTTCCACAAATTACCTCTACCTGGACTACCTAAAAGCGCGCTGTGTCATTAGAGGACGGAAACTTTATCCGAGTAAAATCAAACATTACACAGCAACCTGACCACGACTTGCAACACTCATAATTATGCCACTACACACACTGTGGTATAATAATTATCTACATATCTCCTTCAGCAAGTTACCCCTGTCAAAGCTACTGTAATTATTTTATCTTTCTTGTAACATTGGTATCGCATTTTTAAGAGGAAGGAATGTCAGGAGAGAAACACATGATTAGTTAGCAAAACAAACTTAAGTTAGGGATCCTTCAGTGCACAACAGCAGTATAAACACACACACACGCACACACACACACACACACACACACACACACACACACACACACACACATTGCTCTCGTTACGTACGGCTAAAAATGTGTCTGGTGCTACTCACTGGAAAATCAGCGTCCTGTAATGTTTCCTACGAACGTTAAGTATTGCTTGGGGGGCGGAGTTTTTGAGGGTGTCTTTTTGATAACTTTCAGGCCATAAATCAGAGAAAAATTCCTATCTCCTCCCCTGTCACCTTTGCATCTTATAAATAAACCATGAAGCTGCTTGTGCAACTAAATATGAGTAATGATATTATTTTTACACAGCAGCAAAAGGACGATATTTCCAGATCCTAACCCGTCCCACTTTACACGTAGGAATATGTGGATAGTTCCTCCCAACCCCAGGAATCAACACGTGTGAGTACAGGAAAATCGTGACAAAAGGTTACACGTGTGTCCTTGGATGAAGATGCCATGAATAATTTATCAAAACAAAACTAATCTGATCCCTAGGATGTATCCATGGAGTTAATAAAAGCACAGAGAGGCAGAGTATGATTCAACAAGAGGTCCAACTACTGTCAGGTATAGCAATAAGGAAAATGTTTGCTTAGAATTCAGATGCATCCACTTAGGGTATATCAGTCATTTTCTTTCCCGATACATCATATTAAAGAGAATCATCTATGGCCAGAGAAACATATCAATCCTCTCTCATCTTAGCCAACAAAGGTGAAATATAAGGTCAATTTTTGTGCATGGCCATCACACTAAAGTCTTACCTCACAGCATAAACATTATATACGTGTTTGTGTTAATTTTCAGGAGTACGTCAACACTAACAATCAATCCACACCCATGCACTTCGATGGCTCTGACGGCAGGATCCAGAGCACGATATTCGGTGCGCCCTGCAATGTGACGCCGCCGTACACCCACCGTGAGCTGCGTCGCCGCTACCTGGGCTGCCAAAACACTCCGGCCGCACTCTGGCTCCGCGCCCACATTCACCCCTTCATACGCCCTGACCCTTCACTCATAACTAACGACCAACAGCTTCCTTTCCTTAGCTAACCGACGGATTTAGTTCATAGAAATCGATAAAATTGTTAACTTCATTTTTCCTCATATACCTACATCTCATTCTTCATTAGGTCAAGTATTATCGTTCCTTTCCCGCGTCTCATTCACATTCCATTTAATTCAACACTTGAATCCTCCTCTTTATCTAAACTGTGCCTCCGTCATTAACAACTCACATTCTCAGTCAACCCCGGTTCTGACCACAAAATACTACGTCAAAACCATTGGCATACCTAAAGAGAGGGAAGCGTCCTTCCTCACCTGAGTCCAGATCAGATTCGAGCGGTGCTACCGCACAGGATGCAAACTATCAGGGTGGACAAAATCATATCTTCATAGAATTTCTAAACGGCATTTTGCTTTGAGTATTGTTTTTTCGATAATTATTTTTACAAGATATCATATTTACTGCCGGGTTATGGAAGCATTTCTGTGTTACCACAATATCCGTCATCAGGTTATTCATGATTTTGCGTAAACAACATGGCGCGATGACGTCATAATAAAACGTTGCAGACTACAAAGGCAATGGTAATTTTGTGGTGTTGACTAATCTGTAAGTGGCAGTCTAGTATTTCAAGTACTTGCAACCACAGTCTAAGTAAACTAAGTATATCTGCTAAGTATATTACTCACTCTGTGTGCTTGCGACAGCTCGGGGAGATGCAAGGCTCCTTCCATAATACAACCCAGGCGCATTCATGTTTAGCTAAAATGATAAAAAAGTAATACAAGGCTTTGTTATGTTTTAAAAACTTATAATTATACTGTAAAATGTAGTAAAATGCTAAGAATATGTTGTTTTATATCCTATGATGTAATATATTTTTCTTGGTTGACCTATGAACGCTCATTGTTTATGTTTTGCCTCGCGAGTGTGGGTGTAGTTCTGTGCAAAACTGTATTTCATCTCCGATGATGGCATTACAGAAGTAATATAACTGTTATTTGAACATGAACACACACAGAATGATTGAGTAATGACTATATTCTTGGACTAAACATTCTAGGATTAGTTTAAATGCCGTGAGAATGTGTATGCGTACCGCCATGCAATCCTGCCACAACGAGCTGGTGGAAGTGAACTTGATAAACTGTAGTAACCCTTCAAAACAGATGTTAATCCCATTATCCCTAGCATTAACCAGTCCAAGGCGCTCTATATAGTTATCTAAAGTGCTCTGTGTAACTAAAATTGTATGGCCTTCAAGAAAAAGAAGAGTTTGCAGAGAAGGGGGATGGATATGACGACGGAAACAAACAGCTGAGGTAAGCGTTTCAGTAGTTGGTGAGTGGTGACTCCTGTATCTCCACCCCGGACTTTGTGCTGTCTGTTTATGCTTGTTTTGGTCAATTTGTGTTTTCGGACACCTCTCCATCACTGAATCCACCCTGGACTGTATATATTATCTGTTCATGCTTGTTTGGTCAGTTTGTGTTTTCGGACACCTCTCCACCATTGAAACGTTACAGACATTGATGACGTCTTCCAAAGTGTAACATCCAGGGAAATCGCAGGCACTGACGGCCGCAAAAATAGAGTTCCATTTGTGGAATTAACGAAACAGTCAGGTTTACCTTCGTACCAGTCGCCCAAGCAACCACAGAAAACGTTGTAGTAAAAGGGTAACAAATAGAGACTATAGGGGAAAATGTTTTTGAGCTATAACCCTGAAATTTGACGGGAACAAGGAAACGTACCAACAGTAAGATTTAACAGTGCACATCAATCCTCAGCACATTGTACCACGTTACTAACCTATCCAGGGAATTAAAAGTACTATATTTACATCATATTAAGGCCCACCGTAGCTACACTCGCCCTGTGTTCGATTACCCTCCCCTTCGCTCCCGTTCCCCCCCACACACATATTTTCCATGATGTACAGAGAGTACTAATACAACACTCAGATTTGCAAACAGTGAGCGCTGTCTATATGACAAAAATATGAGTACATCACCGGACTGAAGAGATTAAGTCTAAATACTGACTCCTGCAGTTTGGAGAATCTCTTTTGAATGATATAAAAGCGTCAGAAGATAGCAAGAATGATAGGAAAATTATGTCATTGGATTGGACGGTTCTGATCCAGTTGTGTAGAAAATTATATATACTGATTAACTAGGCGTAAAGCTGCCATCTCTCTGACTTGAATGTGCAGCTGAAACAAGACATTAGTGTATGATGGTAGTCACGGAAGAATTGCCGTAGAGAGGACGTGCAGACATATTTCTTTTAGCCATTGATTTACGGGTAATAAGATACAGTAGGACGATAATATCTAGCTATGCTCATTTTACTCTAACGGCCTAAAATTGTCATCCCCAACATCAGTGCTATGGTGTAACAGTGGATAATATGGTGCTAGTAATGAAGAAGTGGTTTGAATGTAGAGCGGCAGTATTATTCTGCCACTGAGCTACAGGAGATAAGTTGTAGAAGGGCGAGAATCTGTGCCAGGTTATTGTGAAAGACCTGTAGTTAACGTAAATGACTGGCTATATTGGCGGTGTAAAAGAATGATTAAAGTAGTGGTTTTACTTATTTTTTGTTATTAGTTTTTTTTTTTTTTTACACACGAGTAAATGTATACAAGTGAAAAATGCATGAGAATACATGAGAGTGCATTAGCCTCCGAATCCGATTAGTCATCAGGTTTTTAGTCTTAGTTTATTCTTAGTTTATATTGTTGACTTTGGAGAAACCATCTTAGTGACGTGATTAGAAACATCACCATTAGCTTCGACAAAGCCTTATTTATCTCCCTAAGATGAGTCAGATTGTGACAATAGCAAGAATATGAAATAAGAAAGCATGACTTCTCTGAAGACGGGTAACATTGACAGTAGTAAAAATGTTATAAAAATACAGTACATCATAGGATTCAGAAGGTTTTATCATTATAAGTAAATGCATTCGAATACATTGCATAAAAAAGATTTGCATAGAACTATAAAGTAATTACCATAATAGCTATATCACTTTGAGTGGTCGGTACTGATTAGAATTTTTTTTTCTAGGTACCAATATCTGGTATTACCGTATCTTGCCAAAGCAACCCATTACAGGATGCAGTGGGGGGCTTTAGATAGATTTTGAGAAAACTTGTTTCTCGTCAGTATTGAGCATTATAATAACTTGTAAAACCAAGTTGCTATTAGGCTGCCGCATATCATTTCAATTAACTGTCCAGTACGGTACTGGTACGAGTAGCCTAACCATACCTATATCATTGCCGTTATTTTTTTTTCCTCTTCAGTTAGATCTGAATACGAAAGGAATCTCACTTTCTGTGATACTATTAAAAAAAAATACCATGTGTGATTATAGAACATCCATATATGTGCCCCGTACTGCATGTTGGCTGTTATTATTTGGCTGATTGCTGTAGTATACATCAGCCATTACACCTTTATTTTCATGACCTTTTTCTGTTTTACTTCTGTTGTACAAATATCAAGAGTCACACGGGTTCACCCTGAAAGCACTCCTTCCCCCTTGCTTTGCACTGCACCACCCCTTTAGTAATGTCTTTTAGATGTAACGTTAGCACACACCACCACCTCGTCCCATACCTTCAGTTTACCACTCCGTTGACGACCTGGTACCTCAATACTTCTAAACCACTTCACCGAACTTTAAAAGAAAGTCCACTACACTTTCCACATCCGCCTCGTTTTTCAGCTGGGAGTTCAGTTGTAGTGTGAAAGATATGTTTCGTGGCCGTCTCATAGTGGGATAACTAAGCTACAGTCCTCCACTTCCACCTCGATCACTGGGTCGTATAAGGTCACTGTGGTTTGAGTGGCCTGGCCCTTCGTCACCACCCCGAATGTTGTATATTGGCGGGATGATACAAGTCGGACTGAAACTAAAGTAATGTATCTTCCCACTAAACAGTGTCCCTATATGCGAGTGTAATTCTTTTATTTAAACAGCTCACGCCACTAAATATCAAGACACTTTCAAGGCTTCTTTAGGTTGGATGGCGAGTGAAAGATGAGCTGTTTTATGGGTGCTTCAGAACGGAATAACTAAACCACAGTCCTCCACCTCCACCTCGGTTACTGGGTCGTGTCTGGCCGCTGCAATCAGAGTGGCCAGCCCTTTCGTCACCTCTCCAAATGCCGTGTCTGTCTTGTGACGTGGCCAGGGGGACAAGATCACCCCAAACACAGCCAGGCGATGATGCTGACTGCTGTGCGCCCCAACCACCAACCCCGCAGCGGCCTCCTTCATGTACTCTCCTCCATCTGTTACACCTTCAACCACTCCAGCGCCTGCCGTCCCATCGTTGTTCTCATAGTCGCCTCCTCTTATAATAGCCCCCTCGCCCCCGATACGCTCTGCCTGGAAGATGGAGGTGTTGAGGTACGATGGCCCCGTCTCCCCTGAGCACAGCATGAGGAACTGTCGCGCCCTGGGTGTGTTCCCATGGGTCTTCACCGTCACCCTGCCCTGCCATTGCCCACACCACCGCAAATCCAGGAAGGCAGAAGCATCCTTTCGTGGCAGTAGTCCTCGCACGCCAGAGAACTGTGGATAATGCAGTGAATACAATAGTGAAGTTTTGTTGTACTGGAAATTGGCACAGAATTTGCTGATGAATTTTTTTTGTATTGGGGATAGTGATTTTGTTTTTTTAGTGAAAATTTGTTGTATGAAGAGTTAAATCTAAGCATACTGTACTCTCTTAACTTGGCCTAAAACTGCCATCTCCAACTTCAGTGCTGAGCTGTAACACACAGAATTAACACTAACAAGTTAGAATATGTCATTAAAAGTACTAGGGAAAGGATACGGAGCCACAGTATCGTCTTAGTCCATCATTCAGCTACGGGAAATAATCTGTAGAAGGATGAAAAAAAATCTCTACAAACTCAAGGGGAACGAAGTATATTGGAATTTTGTTGGATTATGAGTTATACCTTTCACTTCCATGGACATTCAGGTATTAGGCTGTAGGTGTACTCTGGCTGGCATAGGACGATTTTACTCAACAGATAAGAATACTGGTGTAGACGGATGGTGTATGGGTGTTGGGAGCGGAGTGCGTGTAGCCTAGCTGGAGGTGGGAGGTAGGGGGAAGAACAGATAAAGTAGCAACGTCCTCGGAGTGAAGGGTTTATAATAGACAGGTAGATAGATAGATAGGCAGATGGATAGATAATAGATGGAAAAAATATACGTCCCCGGAGTGAAGGGGTAATGAATAGATAGGAAGAACTTAAAAAAAGTAGCCACGTCCTCGGAGTGAATGGGTTAACAATAGGGGTGGTTACCGTGAATACTGGTGTGGAGGCGGGTGGAGGTGGGGCGTCGGGCCGGAGCACGTGTAGGTGGAGGTGGGAGCCGTGGAGGGAGAGCCGCCCCCACCGCCTCCCCTCCTCACCGTCCCCATCATGTACCGCCATCATGTTGGACACCAGGCGCAGCAGACCCCGCACCTCCTGCACACACACACACATACATTTAACACACACACACACACACACACACACGTTAAAAAAGGCATATACAATGTTCTTTGACACGTGGTTCTTAAATACACCTGTAAAAGACCAGAGTACGGGATGAGATGGTGGCAGTATAGAATATGACGGAAATTAGTGATAATTACAAATGTGTGTTCACCATCATAAGTACAAATGTGTTCACTTGTGGAAGTACAAATGTGTTCCCCAGTGTAAGCACTAATATGTGTTCATCTGTGTTAGTACTATTGTGTGCACCTGTGTAAGTACAAATGTGTACGTGTGTAAGTACTAATGTACGAGTATGTTCACCTGTGTAAGTACGAATGGGTGTTCATTTGTGCAGATACGGTTGTGTACGAATATTCACGTGTGTAAATACGGACGTGTGTTCATGTGTGTAAGTACGAATGTATATTCACTTGTGTAGGTACGACTGTATTCACGTGTGTCAGCTCACCTGTGGGCCAGCTAGGGAGTGTGGTGTGTTGCCTGGGGATTGTCGCTGCCTCTCCCGCTTTGCTCGTGCCTCTGTGGACGTCATGCAGTCCCGCGCCGTCAGCTTCGCCGTGGCCAGCTGCCGCACCGTGCCTGCCGCTGTGATGGCCGCCTCAGCCTGCCGCAGCCCTCCAACCCACCCGTCCACCTCAGCCACGCGGTCCATCACGGCTTTTCTTCGTGTCTCAAACTCCTGCACCACGTCCTGCTCGGCTGACAACACCGACCTCAGGCTGCCCGCCGTGGCCTCGTGTGTTTTCCTGGCGGCCTCCAGCTGTGTGGCTTGCCCCATTAGATTTTGCCGTAGCTGCTGCAGGTCACGGCACATTGCGTTCAGCGGCTCTGCATCTGCTTGTTTCATGACGGCGAGGGCTTTGCGTAGTGGGAGGACGCGACAGTCACCCCTGGGCGGCAGGTTGTGGTCCACCAGCAGACACTCCCCGCATACCCACACCCGGCAGGTCATGCACCGCTGCGACAGTCGGGCCAAATGCGCCGCACACTCGCCCGCGTCGTTGTAGTTGTCTGTAGGAGGCGGAGTGGCTGTGGTTGTCTCCCCCCGCGAGGCAAGGACGCGGGCCAGGCGCAGCAGCGGGTAGTTGATGGGCAGAGAGGTGGCGGAGTTGGCGGCGAAGGGTGTGCGGCACTCTGGACATCGGCGGCCTCGTATAATGATCTGCTCCACACACGAGGTACACACGGAGTGGCCACAGCCCAGGTTACGGGGAGGGCGGCGCCGCTCATCGTACGCCTCCTGACACACACTGCACCCTGCCTCGCTCTCCTCCATCACCGCACACCACGGCACACTCCACCACCTCGCCCCTCACCACCACCACCACCACCGCCGCCTCCTGCTCGAGATCAGTTACTAAAGTTGTAGTGGCTAAGTGAAGACTGAATTAGATGTTAGATATATTTGGCAAAACCAGTGTAATTATCTGAAGAGTGTGGGTAGCTTGATGGAAAATATATGCAACGGAAATTTATACAATCAGAAACCATAAAACAGAAACTATCATCATCATCATCATCATCACCTTCATCATCATCATCAGAATATATAGTCTTAGAGTACGGTATATTGCTATTTCTACATATTATGCGACTCTTCACGTTGTACTAGAGCATCTGCTTGTCCAGCACCACATTACATCATCGTCATCCCAACCATAATTCCCGTCTAGGAGATGTAGACAGTTAATGTAAATACTACCACTTGTCATACTGAACACAAAGAGAGAGAGAGATGGCAGAAAAGGAGAGAAAAGGAGGGAGGGAGGGTATCTGGGAGGGAGGGAAGATGGGTGGTAGGAAGGCAATATGAGCTGACCACACAACCACACTAGCGGTAGGACACACTAACCTTAACCCTCTCATGGTCGGAACAACTCTAGTATTGTATTGCAGCAAGTACTAGCCGATTTTATTCAGTCTAGAGTAAGCCTAGGATCCTGAGTGTTAACCTCCGTGCGATGATTCACAATAAAAAAACATATCAGCAGTTGCGGAGTGTGTCAACTGCAAAGAAGTTTCGTGAGTACGAAGTGACTCCAATCCTTTCAGTTTTTCAATTAGAGAATGTAACCGTGGGAAAAAAAAAGTGTCATCTCCCTTAGGTGCGTTAGTAGCTGGCAGGCGAGGGAGCCGACTGAGTAATGTTAAGGGAGTGTGTAGGTGGGAAGAGAGTGTCTGTCACCATCTATCATGAATGATAATTCCCAGAATAGCCGCTTAAAAAGATGCCAGAAGACGTGGGGTACACACAACCGGATGGACCTGCATACTTGTAGCTACGGTACGTGATTTGCCGAGGCAGGCGTCGTTTTTCTTTCTTTTATCATTTAATCATTTTTATACTTGTACCGTATGTCGGGAATATGTCAGTTTAAAGTTCTGG
>JAGKTI010036248.1:0-11103 GCA_018397915.1 Birgus latro
TGCACTGGTGCGCCAGAAAGAAAAATAAAATGCGTAGTTACTTTTGATGCTGTTATAACTTTGCCATTACCCTTTGATCTGTATTTATAACGAAATTACACTACCTGGGCCCGGATACTCAAATGTCATAAGTTATGACATGGTGACTCTCGTAACGAATTTATATCATATCTTATATGCCTACGACATCGTAAGTCTCTGATACTCAAAAAATCTTTGATATCGTCTATCTATCTATTTATCTATATACCTAGGCTGCTTCCCCCAAGAAAAGGGAGGTAGCCGAGACAGGTAAACACACTACCAATTTACTCATCCACTCATACACATTCATCCGCATCTTAGCCCTAAAGGGGAGAAGGGACAGATATCGTAGGGTAGCCATAAGGCGATTCCCGAAAAGCTCGCTAGAGGGCCACAGGGCACCAGCTGAATGACTCTCCGCCAATAGCAACCCGTGTTTCTTGACGTAAGAGCCAATAAGAACTGAGAAACACAGGAAAACAACAGCTGATAGAAGATAAACACAGAGTGGCTTGGCTGAGAAGTTAATCAGTGCTTCAGTGGCGAATATTGTGAACAGAAAATAGTTATGGAAGGCCTTCCCGCAAAGAAGCTGTATGTAGTAATACAGTAGTTTATTTTTGTTGTCTACCTGACTGGGCAGACCTGCCAATCACAGCAAAAGCTTCTGTGGGGTTGTTCCACAGGCACAGAAGCAGTATTTTACTCCTGGAGATTAGGTTACGTTAGGTTATGGCTCGGCTATCTTCATTAGTAAAGTGAAATTAATTACTACTGTATGTCCCATTGAAGAGAAATGGCTTAGAATTTTCTAAAATATCGAAGAAATGATCAAAATCTCCAAACTCACGTGATGTGAACCACAGAAAATTGACCGATTTTGGTAGGTTTGAGTATGGTTTAAGGTTTTATGATCCTACCTTGGTACACTAGCTCCAAAAAGTATCGTTAAAGTGTTGTGCGAAGAATGGCAAAATGAACAGAATGAAACATTATTCCCGGCCACTTGCCGTCTCGGTAAGGTTGGTACGTATGGTGAGCCATCGTAGGTGGTACTGCTAATAAGCAAATCAACGCCACTGTGTGACTGCAAACATCCATCAACTTGTAAATGGTGACAGTTCAATAATATTTATACTTCTGTTAAACAATATAACCCATTACACACGTTGTTGTGATAAATGCATCTTGGGAAACATAGTAACTGCGGCGGGCGGAGTTGCCATGTTCGAATATAAAGTGACTGCGATGGACTGAGTTGTCATGTTCGAATATAAGTGAAGGAATGAATTCTCCGAGCTAGACCTATATTAGACCATATAGCCCTGATAGGGTGATGAGTGCGCTAACTTTCAGCTGAGTAGATACCCGGGTGGGGAGCAAAATCACTCTCTCACGGTTCTGAGCTACGCACGCCACTACTGAGTCAGTGTTGCTGGTGGAATCGCACTCACTCAGCCGCATACCATTATCTCTTCATGGCAACCATAGAAATGTACCAATTCAATGGGTAACAAAAATTGATGTGTTGGAAATTCTAGTAACTAGTATTTTATTTTACATATACAATGTATGTAATGACAACAATCAACAACTGAGTTTGTATATACAATCATATGAATATAAATTAACATAAGGGTAATATACTACGACACAGTTTACTCATTTGCATCATGTTGCACACTTGATCATTCCGTGTGTTGGGTTGAATGCAACACATCCACCACTCCCACTTGCTGTTTCAGATGTTAAAACAATATTTGCTTGTGTGTGAAGAGAGAGTTTATTCCTAACCTTAGTTTTATTGAGGTTTACCTTGGAGAAGATTCTTTCTGTGTCTGCGTTGCTAGTAGGCAATGACAATATTCTGAGAGCAAACACAGGAAGTGATATAAATATCGGAGTCCCCTTGTCACTTTTAAGAGTTGAAAGCCACTCAAAAAAGACCTCTGGGTTGTTCTGTGTTTTCACATTTTCAGGGATATTCAGATTTGGGAGATTCCTCCACTCATCATCGAGTTGTTGCAAATCACCCTGATATATCCGAGGGAGCTCCTGCGCTAAATCTGAGAGAGATGGTGTTTCCTTTAAAACATTTTTATCAACACAATTTGCAACAGTTAACAGTGTGCACATTTCCAACATTTTGGGGTCCAGTGGAAATCTTTTCTTCATTTCCATGCAAGCTGTTACCAGAAACGTCCTACAGCGACGTTGCACATCACAGATCAGTTTCGTGTTCTCTCGGTATTCTGGTGATTGGCATAGTCTATGTACTTCAGCACCTAAGTATATGTGCTGTAAAGGCGCAAAGTGTTCCTCCTCACATGGATCTATGCGTGTTATGTGTGGTGTGGAAGTTATTACCTCCTGTTTGTAATAACACCTTAGTGTGTCCCTGTACAGAGTTTTGCAAGAGTTGTGCAACTTGTGAACTGTTGACTCTGTCTTCTGGAACATGAGGTTCATTTTTGTAAACTTAGGGAGAATGAATGTCAGGAAAGTGAAGTACATGAGAACAGAAGGATCTTGTAGGGCTTCATATATAGCAGAAGAAGCTGACAGCCTGTCCTCTAGGTGCTTCTGTGAAAAGTAGAGTGTGAGAGGCTGCCACTGTTCCACCACACGATTTACAGCCATTTGTAATGACAGCCATCTTGTCTGTGCAACATGCAGTGATTTGTGTGGTTTTACATCACAGAATGACTGGAATTCTTTAAATTCGTTCTTTATTTTTGCACTGTGAGAGAAATGTGTTTATATGTTTCTAATTAGGTCTTCACATACACGAGGCAGGGTCTTCGCTGCCTGTGATGCGCACAGATGTATCGAGTGACATATGCACCTGAGAATGTCACACCTGGAGCAGCCTCACGGAGACGGCTAGAAAGTGAATTATGTGCACCCATGATACTGCTTGCACCATCGGCAGCAAATCCAATCAAATTCTCAGTTGGTATGGAGTGTTCCTCGAAATAGTTCATTATTATCTGAAACAGATGTTCTCCTGTGGATCCTGTTGCCTTATCTGTGATGTCATTTGTTGTCATATACAGGCAACAAATCAAGAAATTTTGTTTCAATTTTACCTGTTACTTGTCTGAACATTTTGATCACAACTGCACAGCTCTTACAAGTGCTGATGTCTGTTGTTTCGTCTATGATCACCGAAAATTTATTTTTTCATAGCATCATGTAGCTGGTTTCGAGCTACCTTACCTATGTCATTTAGTACACGCGTAGCCTTGGTTCTCTTTAGTGATAATTTGTTTGCAATTTGTGAGTCAGGGAATATATCTTTCAGTAGTGACGTGAGGTGGTCAGTGGAATTGATGGAAATATTATGTTCAGCCAAAAATGCTGTTAACTTAATTTCAGCACGAGTCACAGAATCATCACAATCGCTTGAAGGAGAAGGCTGGTTTGGTGAGGCCGTTTGAAGTGCAAGAGCCTCTGTGTGTCGCTTTGATGTTCTGTGGCGTTTAAGAGTCGAGATTTCGGTGACCATGGATGACCTACACACGCTGCAATAGGCTTTATTCTCATCATCATCATCCTTCCTGAGCCATCCTCTAAAGTCATCATCTTGTAGCCACTCATCTCGGAACTTCCGTTTTGGCATCATCACACCAAGGCCAGTTGTTTCGCAGCTGTTTAACAGGTTGATTAGTATTAAGTTTCCCATTGAAAATCCAGCGACAACGCGTAACGAATGGCCATCAAGAACTATTATATTTCGAGAATGAACTTATCCCTTATGATTATATAACCATGATCTCTTATTAACAGGGCATATGGGGTTATTGAAAGGAATCCGACTTTCAGGATGGAGTGAGATCACATACGAAAACAGGGTTAAAATGGGGGACTCGTATACGTAACGTTCAGCAAAAGTACAATAATTATTGGGAATGACAAATAGTAGT
Source organism: Birgus latro (assembly GCA_018397915.1). Classification (NCBI taxonomy): domain Eukaryota; kingdom Metazoa; phylum Arthropoda; class Malacostraca; order Decapoda; family Coenobitidae; genus Birgus; species Birgus latro. The sequence goes on from JAGKTI010036248.1 coordinate 3,951, forward strand.
ACACAGTAATAGTGCACGTATAACAAAGGTAGTACAATTTCAGTATAACAATAACACGCTACTTAACACTTTCCTATTTGCAGTCGTAGATGAGTGATGACCATCTTTCGTCACATGCCTTTATGCCTCATTACTGCTCCATAGAATAGGGTAACTAATATTATTATGCTCTGCTCATCACAGTAGTAAAATATACATCCCATTTATGTGGCTTATTATTAATTAGTATTATTTAAATAATTTCTGATAACTAAAACACTGTATTGTGTGGGGATGCGGCAAGTAAAGCCGCATCCCGCGGCTGCGGCTACCTTGGCCGCATTCATTCGTGGTGGTTGTGACCGCAGAGTGTTTGGGCCGCATAGCAGACGAAAAATCCGCACTTCGGCAACACAGAGCCCCCCTTGAATATAAGGGGAACTCAGACTATTAAAAAGCGTGAGAAAAATACCCATCACAATTCTTTCGCTATCACAACTACAAATAGATTACCAATGCAGAGGTTAATAATAGCCAGGGTCTGCATGTCGGACAATTTTAACCACATCATTATACATACTATCCGTATGTAGCGATATCTCGTTTTCGGAAGGTATTGTGGTGTGCTGTTTCTTTACGTGAATGGCACAGCTTCATAGTAGGTGTCGTGGCTACAAAGTTCTGGATGCAGGCGATGGATACACTGGTTATTACATGAACAAAAGGAGCTCCCCAAAGTGTGTTTAACCCTATATCACATATATATTACATATATAATGTCCAATATAACAATGAATCTCGCATGTCACCTCAACAACACGGCTGGTGCATCAGTGACAAGTGGGTTTATACGCTGCTCTGGGGATTAGTTTCAGATAAGTTCGTTTACTGTCTTTACACTTCGTTTACCTCTACCTGCCTCTCTAATATTTTTGTGCTTTCACATTATACTGGGTGTATATGTCTTCCAGTCATAATCACGGATAATATATAAACACTTTCTCAAAATGTATCAATTCTGGGAAAGCATTTACAGTATTATATTTATCTAGTGATGATAGCCTTGTGCTGACACTCGTGAAAGCATTACAGATGAACCATAGAAAGAGTAATAGTGCCTATGTTAAAATTAACTAGTGTTACTACGTCATCATAACATCAAATATACCTACTGTATATATGACAAAGTGGTTAATATTACATTAGAAAGAAAACAGTATATAAAATCTCAGGTCATATACAGGTGTATGGCAACCACCCACCAGCATGCAGGCTACCAATTTTGTTGCCACTTCACGCAATACGTGTCAGATACATCTGCCATTGTGTTAGAATGTATAGCAATTTATTTTAACGATACTTTTGGGAGCTACTGTACATTAGCGTACAATAATGATGAGTAACTCACCCAGTAAAAAGGCGTCTCCAAACTGACCAGCCTGGAAGCGATCTCTCAGAGGACAGTCGGCCCAGGTGAAAGAATCATGTGTACTCCCTGGATACTTGGCTGAGTAACTGATGAGGTTGCTGCTGTTGCACACTACCTGTATGTTCAGTGGATGGTACTGCTTACGGTTGAGGAAAATATGCTCCATTTCATCTGGTGCTTTGATGGGGATATGGGTACAATCAATAGCTCCAATGACTACAAAGCCACTGATTCTACTGAAATGTTGGACAGTACTGTTGATTTATACAGCACTAACTGGCATTGTTATTTCTCTTTGGCTTTCATACTGAGAACACTAATAACTCTGCTGATCACTCTGCTAACACTGGCTTGAGTTACACCTGCAGAGTCTCCAGTTACATTTTGGAAACTGCCACGTGCAAAAAATCTTAAGGCAATCATCACTTGGGTGTGCACTGGGCGCATGGGACCTCAATGTTCTCCTTTCCAAATGAGGTCTAAGTTCATCACAAGAGTCTTATTAATTCTTGGCGTGGGAATCCATACACTCTTAGAAGGTGTTCATCACTAACGTGGAGTGGGTCAAGTGGGTCCCTGTACCTTCTTTCTCGACGTAATTGGCGATCATGTATGTATGCAGCCACTAATTCCATCCTGCTAATCACTACGAGTAGGCAGCCTACGCCTGACAAGGGCTCACTCAGCTATCCTTTGATCACAGGGAATTAACTGTTTGTCTGAGTATAAATGGTGCTGAAAGACTGTTGCTGCTAAATAATATATGATCCACAGTGTCAAAGTAGATGAACTCGCTTTGAGGCACAATAGTGTTTTTTAGAGAGCAGAAGGCTTCCATACAAGTCACGCTATAGATGTTTATCCACGCTCTTTCCTGGTTATGTTTCGCTGCGACACCCTCCGAGGGTGTCATAAGATACGATAGTATGTTGACATATGACGTCACAAGATGGCGTCGGAAATGTTTTGAGTATCGACGGAGGTGGCAGTTACGATATCCACGGGCGAGATATGACTGTCATAGCGAGATACAACAGTCGTAAGTGTTTTGAGTATCCGGCCCCTGGCCAAGTATTGCAAAAAGTTGCCACTTTGTTAATTTAAAATATGAAAATTGAAGAAACAAAACGTTTGTAAATTTTAATATAGACAGCTTGCATCATTTAACCTACAAGAGGATAATAATGTCTAATATAGATAGAAGTCGTATAATGTATTATTCTTCAATTTTTGGAAGGGATGGTAAAATAAATAATAAAACATGTAGCAAATGAATATTAGGTAAGCCTCAATTTGAGCCTCTGAACGAGAAAGTGATGTCAGAAGCCTAACTTTTTCAGTCCGATGATATAACTAGTTTTATTCCTGCTGCCAGATGATTTTACCATTTAGAACACTCATACTGAAGAGGGTTAATGAAGTCTATCATCATCCAGTTCAGTCTCCCCTAAGTTGAACAAAATCGTCAAAATAAAGAATTCAACGATTTCCGTCCTCAGAGTGAAGGAAGTAGTTTAATCAAGCTCAACTAGCAGCACACGCTCTAGCCTAACTTGTAATTGTCTTTATTTCCTCTCAGTTTATAAATCAAGGTACATCATACGAATTAAACAAATATTGGACTTCAAAACCTTTAACTACCAAAGCGGTCTGATAAACGAACAGAAAGCAGATCCGCCTCCACGAGAGGGAGCGAAAAGTGTACTCTGTTTTATCCCGCCATGGGGACGGTCGCCTTTGATATATGGAAACAAATGTCAAGTGGCGGTATTTGGTAAATATTAAACTTCAGAAAACTAAGGCAATGACAAGCTTCAAGGAAGCACTATTCTTATTCAAAAGATTATATGAATGTAGATATGAAAGCCAATTCCACTGAACTCATCAGTAATATAACGAAATGACTGTGTAAGGGATTACCGGATGGAAGCCCCATATATGCATATGCAAATTAGCCAGTCAAAAGTATTCATTCATTGGTGTGATGATTTTTATTAACGAGTATTGTTGAGACTTCAGTGGTCTATATATAGTTCTACTAATTCTCGTAAGGTTATCCATACACAGAATAGTCACAATAGGTACGTTATTTTTTAGGTCTAGGACCAAGTTAGGGCTTACCAGCTAGGTAGCAGACGACAGTCTTATTTTCTTTTAGTTAAGAACTAATTACTTGGTTTTCTTTGCTTTATTTTATGACATTTTTTTTTTTTAGCCTCTCCACACAAATATTTTGTAAACCAGCAGAGACTATTACTTTAACAGCAGTTTTGTTCTGTCTATAAGTACTCTGCAACGAATTGTTTATTTTCTTGCTTCTGTATCTAGAATACAGGTCTTCTAGCGTCAGCTATATAACTTATACCTTAATTGCCACAAATTTTTGTGTTTACTTTCCTCAGTCAGAATTACTATTTTTTTTCCCTTTTAAAGGCAAAATTACCTTGTTACCGATAATTTGAAGTTTTGTGCTTTTTTCAGGTATGACCTTGTGTCAACCTTAATATTATTTTATTTGTCAATAACTTTTTCCTTTAAACCTTTACAATGCCTTCCAACCTGAAGGGATGTTCATCGAGTAACAGCCGATTCACCGGTTCATTTTTCAGTGACCTCTCCCAGGTTTGCACCGTATGCAAAGACCACAGCATAAGGATACGAAGCTGATGGAGGCAAATAATCGGATAGCTTTTCTGACCCTCAGGATCGATGCACTGGAGGAGTTTGCTGCAAACAACACCGGTCGCACTGCAGAAGGAGCCAGTGAGGGTCAATGAAGAGATCCAGTTCCCGTTCCATCTCCCTGCAGAATCCTCCCGAGCATCCTTATGGTTCCACCTCCAATGGCTAACAACTTTACTGCACAGGACTTTGCACCAGTGCGAAATGGAGCAAGGGCAGTGAAGAAGCGAAACGTCATCCTGATAGCTAACTGTAACAATTTTCAGACCCTTGCAAAAGTAGAACAGGAGCCCCAAGGAGTTCGGTTAGTAGGGGTATCCATCATCCAAGGCCAGTTGAAGTTTTCCTGCAGTGCACCTACTAAGAGAAAATGTTTCAGTATTCCAGGTGCGGGTGTTAATGATGTTAGTGAGGCCTTTGATGTAGTAACCAGCAGTTCCTCCATAACCCACTTGTGATACATGCAGGAACGAACGACGTGGTCTGAACCCGTTTGGAGAAACTGGCGCACCGGTTCCAGATGATGATCCAGTGAAACATAGCTAAGACTAAAGGCACGTTTTGGCGAAGGAAAGTTTAATCCCGGATCGATCCTGGATCGAGATAAAGTCGATCCCAACAGCTGATCCTGTTTTGGCGAGGCACAGTCCTGGTCCTGGACTGGAGTGAAAGATGATCCCGGATCGACTGAGGCAATCGGAACTGGGCGATCCTAGATTGTGACATCACAACAAAACAAATACAGAGTCAGCTGCTACATTGTAAGTGCCGTATTTACTCGTTTTTTAAATAATATACTAATAAAATGATGCTGCCAGTTGTGTCTGGTTTTATCAGTAATGGGACCGTATTGCTGAAAATGAGAGAAGAGTTACTGCTGACCAAGTCATCCGTTTGAACTTTCAACCGCCATCGTTTTGTTTACAATCAGGTGGGGCAGTGGGGTGTCGCTATGGCAACAGGACAAATCGATCCGAGACTGCTGGACTATTTTGGTGTGGCCCTTCTGGATCAGCAATCCGCCTCGATCCTAATCCGATCCCATTGACCTCGCTAAAATAGGCCTTAAAAACATTTTGATTTCTGGGGTACTACTACCCAGGATTGCAGCCGGCAGTGCACTCTACAGTAAGGCCTTCATTCTTAATAATCATATAGGTCCTTTGCCAGCAGGAAGGCATTGGCTTTTTCAGCACATGGAATTATTTTCTACCAGCAATTGGGTTTGTTTGCAAGAGATGGTCTGCACTTGAATGTGGTTGGTTCTGCATACTTAGGCCGCATCCTGGTTGAAGCTGTGCGGTACTACTGGAGAAAAAATGGAGGGTGCTCAGGATGATCAAATGCGCAGACATAAACTGTAATCAAAGAATGGCCAATGTCCGAGACTACCCTCGTAGGAGTAAGAATAATGTTAGTTTTTCTTGTAAATGTGTACTGTTTGAGAAATAAGTTTCCAGATTTAGAGGCCCAAGTATTTTTTGATGACTACGATTGATACTCAAGAAAGAGATTTTATAGCAGAATATAACCTTCCTGGTTACAGTATTTTCAGTAATGAAAGGAATGGGAGGCAGCATATTGTTAATTAAAAGTAACCTTCAACCAGTTGTAATCCCTAAACCATCCACTGACAGTATTGATATAACTTAAGTTTAGCTCAGAAATAAATCACACAGAAGGATGACATTTGGATTAATTTATCGTCCACCAGCCCAGTCTTGCAAAATTGACAATAGGATATATGAACAAACTGCAGAAGTCTGTTGCACACAGAATACTGTAAATTCTGGAGATTTCAACCTACCAGTAACAAAATGGACTGGATCTTTCTCTTCGCACACAGGGTTAGACTTGTATACTAACTTACTTGAAAGCTCATTATATCAGTTTGTAGAGCAACCCATGCATGGAGAAAATATCCTAGATTTTATACTGGCGACATAAGAAAACTTGGGGCCGGTACTCAAAAGCTGTCCGAAGTTAGGACAACTGGCTGTCGTAAAGAACTTAGGATATCCTAACTTATGCCAAACCTAGGACATCCCAAATCACCGATACTCAAACAAGATTGAAAACGTCCTAATGCTGTCCTAGGGTGTTTTCCATGAAGCTCACCAGAGGGCAGTAAGAGCGCTAGCTGATTTGTCGTTAGCCAATCACAATTGCAGTTCATCGACGTAAACGCCAATGAAAACAGAGATTCTCCGAAGATGCGACGGATGATCAAAGTTAAACACAGAGCGGCTTCTTTGACTCAGTCTCTAGTACTTTACGTTACTTACAGTTAATAGTGTGAAAAAATACAGTATAATGGAAGGCCCTCCACTAAAGAAACGCCGCCCGAACTTCTCCGAGGAAGAATTATGCACAATGGTTTTGGAGGTGTCTGAAAGGAGGAAAGTACTCTTCGGAAAATTAAGCAGCACCATCACGTCCCGAGTCAAGGCAAATGCTTGGGAAAGTGTGAAAGATGCTATTAATAATGTAAATCGTATTCAGAGAGATGTGGGAGAAGTGAGGAGGAAGTTTACACACCTAAGGTCTGACGTTAAGAAGAAAGCTGCTGGTGAGAAAAAAAAAAAAGAAAAAACAGGGCACAGGTAAGTGATGGTTATCATAATCTAGCAATTACACTAATTGGTACATTTCCAGAACAACACCCCACTCTGAAGATTATTTTATTTTTATTTTTCGATGTCATATAGCGTGATTCATTTGAATCTGACACTCATTTCTGTCAGAAAATAACTAGGATGCAACAAGATGGATGTTAATAGCATAGAAACTGCTTAATAGGTCAAAAAATAACAATGGAACATACATTTGTTGTCTGATTTCATTTGGGTGAAGTTCTGGAATAACACCTACTGTATTGGTACACAAGTTGTTGCTATTGAACCAAACACATAATAAGAGTTACTTCTTAATAATTTTGTTAGGAAATCACCGCTGCCCCTTGGGGGAAGGGAAAGTGGAAAAAAAAATGGATAGCCATTAAACCTGAACAAACTGACTTAACGTCACTTGACTTCATTTCTTATATCAACCTAACCTAACATA
>JAGKTI010036249.1:0-11103 GCA_018397915.1 Birgus latro
CCATCTGATTCAGTCTTTATAATCTCTTGTCTTGCTAAATGAAGAGCGTTCAAGTTGTCTCTCATAATTTGAGTATACATTAGGCAGGCCAGGGTTTTGACCAAAAACAAGTTGCTTAGGGGAAAAGCCTGCATAGTTGGTGAGAGTATTACTTGCCGATACTGCCCATGCCAAGGCCACATCCAATTCACACTGGCTATCAGCCATTATCTTCCTAACAATGTCACCAATGACTGCATTTTGCTGCTCACAGACTCCGTTGCTCCATGGACTCTCTGCAGACATTGTCATGATCTTGATATTGAAGGCCTCTCCCAATGCTCGCATTTCCACATTGTTGAATTCACAGCCATTGTCTGTAAGAATTTTTCTAGGTGCGCCAAACACAACAATCCAGCTCCGAAATATTCCTTTGATAATGGTGGGCGCACATTTATCCGTGATTACTATCACATTACAATACCTGGTCGCCAAATCAACAAGGACTAAGAAATAATGCCTTCCCCAAGCTTTCAAATCCATGGCTATGGCTTTGTTAAACTTAGACACCATGGGCAAACTGACTACGGGTCAGGGCTTGGGTTTCTTAAATCTGCAACAGACTGTACAAGCATCAGATACAACCTTGATAGCCTGCTCCAGTTCTGAACTTTTAATCCCCGCATCTGTGATCAGTTTAATTAATTTCACCGATGTTGGGTGTCCAAATTGCCTGTGACGCTTCAAAGCCATTTTTTCTACATCACCCCCAAGAGATGCCAGTGTGATTGTTTCACAAAATTCATGACCTAGTCATAAAGAAATCGGAAGCAAGTAATGGCCTGAAGATGAGGACTTCAAATTAACGATAGTTCCACAAATTTTGACCTGGTCACGTCCAAAGTTAATCAACATTTTTGCTTTTTTCATGGAACATTTACTCAACAGCAAGGAAATATTGCAGTTCACAACATCAGTCACGATGGTTGCACGCATATTTCCAATGTAGCAGGGCAGAGTAACACGTTTGAGAGAAGAAACTGTGACACCACCAGCAAAAGTAAACGTTGAGGGTGACGCTTCTTCTCTTATAGCTTCACGATCGTAATCAGTGAGCTCACTTAGATAGCAATTGATCCATTCAACTCCACATACAGTTGTAGAACACCCTGTATCTAGAACAGCACATCCCTTAGATTCTTCTGCTAGAGTCTGTAGCTTACCTCTACTAGCGGCATCATCCACATAGCCCATAAATAACAACAGATGCACTGTTTCAGAATTTTCTTCTCGACTGACGTCGTTTTCGTATACATCCGGACAATCACGTGCCCAATGAAATCTAGAATCACATACGAAACACCTCCATACCTTTCCGTCAGACCCAAGTGGGTTCTGCCTCCTGCCGATGGATGAGTGTTGGGAAATTCTAGAAGATACAGTTGAATATCGGCCACCATCACGACCTCGATCACGTACTGCACCATCCCGCAACATTCTCCGTCCTCGTCGAGTACCTCTTACATAAAAAGCTTCCTCACCCCCAACTTCGGCACTCCAATATATTGGTTCGCCTTTCGCCTCCCTGGCAGACACCGATGCATCGTTCTGCCCGCCAGTTTCACCAGCAAAAATACGATTAAGGGCAGATTTCATGTTTTCGTATGTCACCTCAGTTATCATGGACATCACTAGTTGTTGCTCACTGTCTGAAAGTTTGCATGCAGCTAAGAGCATAAAAGCCATCACAGAATTTGGCAGTGCCATGTCCTGCTTCATAAATTTGAAATAAACATGCTCAAATTCTGCCACGAACTTACGAATGTTCATATCACCGGCTCTTCTGAAATTGTACAATTCATAAAAACCTGCAAACTGCTGACGTCCTTTGTCCACGAGAAATAAAATGTCTAATTTTTTCAGCAAGGTCTGAACACCATCCTCCAGCTTCAAACCAGCCGCATCAACCTCCGAGGACACCACCCTCGCTCTTCCAGACAATGGCAGGTGAATAGCTAAGGTTTGTTTTTCTTTTCGTAAGTCCGTCAGTTCGCACCAAATGTCAATGTCCTTTTTCCAACTCTCATAAGCAGAATCATTTTCAAGTTTCGGAGGCCACTTAGTCGTACACGACACCATTATTTTCGAACTACGCTCTGCTACCAGTGTTAGATGAGGCAATCCACATTCACCGGCCTTACAAAGCGAACTGCCTGGGCCCCCGGCTGCATACCGCAGGACCCTTCCGGTGACGTCATCACTCGTGACTTAGCAGGTGTGTGCGCGTGCACACACACTAACACCAATATGCATTAACAGTTTGCCAGCCAGGTTTTTGTGTTTTTGTGCATGTTTGTGTTGAATATTTTGTTTGTGAGGTTGTGGCAGAGGATGGCATCAAAAGCTTAGCTAATGTCTAGTGTGACTTGGAGTGTTCAGTGTGGTGGCCTTGCTGAATTGATGCCATCAAACACTTTCTGTGTAAGGTCCGTAAGTAGAGAGTGTTTGTGGAGTGCAGCAGCCTACAACCATGTTGTGATGGGGCTAAGGGGATATGAGGTGTAACTAGCTGCTATACCAGTCATCACCATCATCTTCGTTTAGTGTCCTTCTCTTCCCAGTGCCGGGGTTGGACGTGATATGAGTCGTCTCCATCTATCTCTGTCCTCCGCGTCTTCTTCTCTTATATTTGAATGTGTCACATCTTCCGTAACCACCTGCCTCCAAGTTCTCTTTGCTTTTCTCACTGGTCCTTCTACTTCCAGCTCCACAGCCCTTCTCAAAATGTTATCTTGCTCTCTTCTGCACACATGACCAAACCATCTCAATCTCATTCTCCGAAACCTATCCTCTATGCTCTCCATTCCACATCTTTTTCTCACCTCTTCATTTGACCCTCTGTCTCTCCACTTAACTACTGCCATATACCTCAGCATCCTGTGATCACAAGTCAACAAGAGCCTCTCCAAATTTGCTGTCAGTGCCCATGTCTCTGCAGCATACAGCAGCACAGGTCTGATGCATGCACAGTAGATCCTTGCACAGTGAACCAGCGGTAACCCCTGGTTCACTAACAGAATGGCCAACTCTCTTCACTTTCTCCAGGTGCTTGTGATCCTGGTCCTCACTGTCACCTAAGCTCCGCCCTCACAGCTCGTGGTGTCACCAAGATAGCAGAACTGGTCTACCACTTCCAACACACCACCCTCCACTGCTACCTCCTGTGGCCTCACTACCAGCCCTCTAACACATGCTGGGCACCTGAAGTTCCCTCCAACTCTCCTTACATTCCTGAGTCCACAGCATCTGCCATGGCACCACTTTGAGCAACCTGAACACCACACAGAGTTGACACCTACTCCCCCTCCACACACTCCACATGGATACCTTCCTCTCTGCGGTCTCACTGCAGGCTCCCTTCTTACCACCATCAACTTTGTCTTTGATCTGTTGACCTTCAGTCCTCTTATTTCTATCTCTCTTCTCCACTCCTCAAACATTTCCACAACTCTCACCTCTGACTCCACCGTCAACACCAGGTCATCCACAAACATCAGTTGCCATATGCTATCACCTACCACATCTCTCGTCGCCTCCTGCATCACTAGCAAAAACAAAAAGGGGCTTAACGCTGACCCTTGGTGAACTCCAACTCCGATGTCAAATTCCTCCAACGCTCCTGCAATTGCCGTCACTCTCGACCTTGAGTTTGTATACAGAGCCATCACCAGTGCCACCAGTCGCTCAGGCACCATCTGCCTCCACAGTGCCCACGAAATCACTCTCCTTGGTATTCTGTCAACAGCCTTCTCCAGGTCCACAAATATGTGAAACAACTCCTTCTTCTTCTCTCCATACTTCTGTGATTGTCTCATGATGAAAATGGCATCCAGTGATGAATTGCCCTGCTGAAATCCAAAGTAGTTCTCATCAATTTTTATCATCTCCCTCAACCTTGCCTCCAAGATCTTCTCCCAGACTTTCATACTATGCTCCAATAGCCTCACTCCTCTATAGTTCTCACATTTCTCCACATCTCCTTTTCCCTTATAGATGGGGATAGTGTAGCTTTCCCCCAACTATTCCGGCACTCTACCTTCCTCTACTATCTTCCTAAACATCTTCAACTTCTCTCCTGTTTCTCCAGCTCCCCTAATAGGTCACTGGTGACTCCAGATGGGCCTGGTACCCTGCCTCCCTTCATTCTGTTTGATACCAGTCGTCAGAGGAGTGTGATGGGGTAGTTTGTGGAAGGTAATGTGGGGTTTTTGTTGGGTTTGGGAATAGTGATGATAGTGCCATGCTTCCAGATGTCAGGTACAGTATTATGGCATGTGAGTAGCTGTAGTTTGATAAGCTGGTGAGTGCTTGTATGCCTTGTGGTCCAAGGTGTTTAAAGTGTACGTTGCTTATGTTGTCCAGTCAACAGGCAGATGAGTGCCTAAGGCTGCTGCTGATGTGCTTTGTCTGGCTGTAAGTGAAAGGTGAGAAGTCTGCGTCTGTATGGAACTATCTCTTGCATCGGATGACACATTGGTCATCGCGATGGAGGTTTAGATGGCTGACCTGTGAAAAGTTGTTGAAGAGAGTGTTAGCTTGCTGTTTGTTTGAGGGTATGGTGTCTGTTGTCGTGATGGCAGCATGTGATTGTGTAGTGTGAGGCGGACCTTACTTGCTTTGTGTCCTGGAGCTACTTTTTTCTCCCTCGAGATATAGGTCCGGGACGGCATCTTTTTCCAGAAGAGGCTGGTTTCTTCGAGGTTGAAAACTTGTTTAGGAGAGTATCCTCCCTCCTCAATAATCCTGGCAAGCTCCTCTGGAAAATTCCTAGCAGCCTCTGTATCAGTACTTGCAGCTTCTCTTTGAACTCTGATGTTATGGAGGCCAGCACAATTCCTGAAGTGTTCTAACCAACCATCACTAGCAGCAAAAGTGTCACTCACTGGTACCTGCAGGTGCACGAGGCCCTGAGCTAGTGGATGCTTCAGCCTCATCGCTTTCCTCAACCGTGGTCCTGACATTTCCATCATGTTCCTCCTTGCAATTTTTCCAGAGTGCAAGTGCATTCTCCTTGATTAAGGCTTTGGAGATAGGCACATGAGCTTGGTTCTGGCCTTCCAACCAAGCTCGTAGCTATCACTCCATCGTCTCCACGATGGAGTCACGAGAGCGAGTAGCTTGCAAACTCATACTTAATGCTGCACACCCACCATTTCCAGCACTTATCACTCAACTTAAAGATAGTGCTCACAGCAGATGAAGATACGTCAAAAACACGACAGAGGTCCAACACTCGCTCACCACGATTGTGCCACTTAACAATTTCTAACCATTTTGTGAGTGTTATTGGCACTCAAGCCCGCTTAGCACTACTCACTTTTGAAGACACTGCATGCTTGGGAGGCATAGTTAACACAGGTAAAGCACTAGAGAGGCAAAAAAAGACAGTTATACACCATGAGCTCAATCACACACACACACCACCACACGAAACAGTGTATTAAGAGCATGTAGTCTAGCTACGTAAAGCATAGTAGCAGAAAGCACCAGTAAGTCACAAAAAGCACAATAAATATACCAGCAAAGTCATTAAAAACACTGTTGGGAAAGTCACAAGGCACGACACGTGTAAGGATGTACGAACACTCTTGCATAATACTGGAGGATGCCGAGTGAGAGATGGTAAAGCAAGTAGGGGACAGGGGAGGGGTGCACGGTTCTCTTCCACTGCCCACAAACTTGTCACTGCACATCTAACTCATCGTACATCATCATACAGCCCAGATACATTAACGGTTGGGTGCACATTTTGAACTTTCAAATTTTACTCACCCCAGACTGAATGTTGTACCATTGAATTTTCGAGATCGTACTGTATATTGAAAACACTGTAGTTCCTAATTTACTCAGGTCGAATCATCGGTTTCTTGTATATCGAATGGTCATATAATGGGACCTACCTGTATATCTATATATCTATATCTATCTATCTATACATATTGTTCACGTATTGCCACTCAGGGAGAAGTAAGGATGGTCACTCTCATCTTAAATGTCAGGACTAACTTACCTAGCCCCGGGCTCCTATGCTCCTCATGGGGCAACACATGATTAGATGATGATGATGATATATACCTATCTATCTATAGCCCGACACCCTAATCCCGCAAAGGGTGGCTGCAGACAAAACGCCTCCAAGTCGCTCGGTCACCCACCTTTTGCCTACCCTCCCCCCAGCTCACTCCCCACTCCCTAATATACCTCTCAACTCCATCCCTCCACCTCATCCTCGGCCTTCCCCTCCCTCTCCCTCTCTCCACCCCACCTGCATACACCTTCTTAGTCAGTCTTTCATTCTCCATTCTCTCCACACGTCCAAGCCACCTCAGTGTATTTCTCCTAATCTTCTCAAACACATCCACATTACAAAGTTCCTTCGCTTCTTCATTCGTCAACCTGTCCCTCCATGTCACTCCACATGCTCCTCTCAAGTAACTCATTTCCACTGCTCTCACCCTAGACTTGTTACCCTCTAGCAAGGTCCATGCCTTGCTTCCATTCGTCAGGGTAGGGATCACGATACTACCATGCAGTGACTCTTGACTTCCATACTCACCTCTCTATTTCTCATCATCGCTTTCAATGAACCAACAACCTTCCTTCCCTGCTGTACCCTTTCAAGTATTTCATCCCCAAAACTTCCATCTTTACTCATCACATTGCCCAAGTACAGTGCTTGAATGCACTCACATTCTCCGTATCCTCACCATCCAGCCTCACTGTACATTCTGTGACTTCATTCCTCTCAAACACCATAACTTTACTCTTGTTCACATTGACTTTCAGATTCCTCTTTGTACACACTGTCCCAGACTCATTCACCAAACCTTGCAACTCTTCATCTTCACTCAACAATACTGTATCATCAGCAAACAACAACACTGGAATCTTCCACATCTCGCCCTCATTCATTAGAGCCACTGTATATATATACTGTATACAGAAAACCATTATAAAGAACTTCGGATGTAACGACCCACCACTTCCCGAGCGAACTTCTGCTGGATATGGCAACCTTTAGTCATTATATCCGGCGGAAGTTCGCTCCTTGGCATAGTAGGTGTACTGTAACAGTACTACATTACACTATAGGCATTGTATTTATGTATACAACTTCATACAAGATGGTACTTGCTGTACATGTACTGTATAACTACATAAACAATTGAATTCTCCATGTGAAACTTCATAGAGTAAGTTGTGGTTGCGCACACAGGATTGAACAACTCAACGAATATAGCGACCTTGGGTCAGTAATCCCTCTGTTAAAAACGACTATCGGATATAGCGAACTTTCGGATCTAACAACCCTCCTCCCCCCCAAATAGTTTGTTATACCGAGGGTTTACTATATATATATATACAGGCTCAGTGGGTTAGAGCGCTCCGCTCTGGCCGTAGGGTCGGAGGATCGAATCCACCCAAGGGTCATTGGTAGACATCAGGAAGGGCATCCGGTCATAAAATGCTACACGCTCCAATCCAAAAAGGCCGACGCATGCAAGCATGTTGCAGCCTTCAAAAACGAAACGATATATATATATAGTGGTTAACAGTGAGGATATTAAAGATGCATGGAGAGAGCATTATAGCCGGTTGTTGAATGAGGAGTTTGATTGGGATAGGGAAGGTTTGGAGCCAGCTGATCCAGTGTATGGGCCTTGGCCTTTGATTGACGCTGCTNCTCAAACACCATAACTTTACTCTTGTTCACATTGATTTTCAGATTCCTCTTCTTACACACTGTTCTAAATTCATTCACCAAACCTTGCAACTTCACTTCATCTTCACTCAACAATACTGTATCATCAGCAAACAACAACACTGGAATCTTCCACATCTCGCCCTCATTCATTAGAGCCACTGTATATATATACTGTGAAAATTTTGATTGGACGGGTGATGGTTTCAGTCATATCAGCATATGCTCCGCAGGTAGGATTGGACGACGCAGAGAAGGATAGATTTTGGGATGATTTAATACGCGTAGTAAGTGGTATGGGTGATGATGAGGTAGTGGTTCTGGGAGGGGATTTAAATGGTCATGTTGGTGAAGCAGCTCAAGGTTATGATGGAGTCCATGGAGGATGTGCATATGGTGTGAGGAATGCGGAAGGGGAAAGAATACTCGAGTTTGGGGAGGCTATGGACATGATTGTGTGCAACACACATTTTAGAAAAAGAGTGAGTAGATTGATTACGTACGAGTCCGGGGGAAATAGTAGCCAGATAGATTATTTTCTGGTAAGGAGGGTTGATAGGAGATTAGTGAGGGATGTTAAAGTTATAGGAAGCGAGGAGTGTGTTCAGCAGCACAAACTGTTGATTTGTGACATGGTGCTTAAGGAACGAGTGATGAGAAGGATGACATATGTACCTAGGAGGAAAATATGGAAGCTGAGAAACCAATCAGTAAGGGATGCCTTTTATAGTGAGATGAGGAGAGTGGTGGCTGAACAGGAAGCCGAAGATAGAGACGTTAATGAACAGTATGGAGCCCTTAAGAACAACCTCTTGAGAGTTACCGATGCAGTATGCGGTTGGACAAGAGGCCCACCAAGACATAAAGTAACTTGGTGGTGGGATGAGGGTGTAGAAGCCGCAGTTAAGGAGAAGAGAAGGCTTTTCCGGGAATGGAAGAAGGGTGGTAACAGGGAGGAGTACTTGGCTGCCAAGCGCAGGGCTAGAAGAGAGGTATACAGGGCGAAGTCTGAGTCACAGAGACTTTTACTTGATAATCTAAATCATGAAGGAAGGAAAAATATGGTTTTTAGGGTGGCAAATCAGNGTAGTAAGTGGTATGGGTGATGATGAGGTAGTGGTTCTGGGAGGGGATTTAAATGGTCATGTTGGTGAAGCAGCTCAAGGTTATGAAGGAGTCCATGGAGGATGTGCATATGGTGTGAGGAATGCGGAAGGGGAAAGAATACTCGAGTTTGGGGAGGCTATGGACATGATTGTGTGCAACACACATTTTAGAAAAAGAGTGAGTAGATTGATTACGTACGAGTCCGGGGGAAATAGTAGCCAGATAGATTATTTTCTGGTAAGGAGGGTTGATAGGAGATTAGTGAGGGATGTTAAAGTTATAGGAAGCGAGGAGTGTGTTCAGCAGCACAAACTGTTGATTTGTGACATGGTGCTTAAGGAACGAGTGATGAGAAGGATGACATATGTACCTAGGAGGAAAATATGGAAGCTGAGAAACCAATCAGTAAGGGATGCCTTTTATAGTGAGATGAGGAGAGTGGTGGCTGAACAGGAAGCCAAAGATAGAGACGTTAATGAACAGTATGGAGCCCTTAAGAACAACCTCTTGAGAGTTACCGATGCAGTATGCGGTTGGACAAGAGGCCCACCAAGACATAAAGTAACTTGGTGGTGGGATGAGGGTGTAGAAGCCGCAGTTAAGGAGAAGAGAAGGCTTTTCCGGGAATGGAAGAAGGGTGGTAACAGGGAGGAGTACTTGGCTGCCAAGCGCAGGGCTAGAAGAGAGGTATACAGGGCGAAGTCTGAGTCACAGAGACTTTTACTTGATAATCTAAATCATGAAGGAAGGAAAAATATGGTTTTTAGGGTGGCAAATCAGATGAAGAGAGATAATCGGGACATTGTAGGCGAGCAGTGTGTGAAGAATGATGAAGGAAGGGTAGTGGTTAACAGTGAGGATATTAAAGATGCATGGAGAGAGCATTATAGCCGGTTGTTGAATGAGGAGTTTGATTGGGATAGGGAAGGTTTGGAGCCAGCTGATCCAGTGTTTGGGCCTTGGCCTTTGATTGACGCTGCTACTGTGAGTGAGGCAATAGGCAGGATGCGGGTGGGGAAGGCGGCAGGTGTGTCTGGGTTGACTGCCGAAATGTTGAAGGCCTCAGGAGATATTGGGGTGAGGTTAGTCACTGACCTGATAAATATGATTATATATGAGTGTGTTGTCCCAGATGATTGGCTGAAGAGTGTAATTGTAAATGTGTACAAAGGGAAGGGTGATGCCCTGGAAAGGGGAAATTACAGAGGTATAAAGCTCTTAGATCAGATAATGAAAGTAATGGAGAGAGTTCTAGAAGGTATGATTAGAGAAAGAGTGAATATCAATGAGATGCAGTTTGGGTTTATGCCAGGCAGGGGGACCACTGATGCCATATTCATTGTTCGACAGCTTCAGGAAAAATATATTGGCAAGAAAAGGGAATTGTATTTTGTTTTTGTTGATTTGGAAAAGGCCTTTGACAGAGTCCCTAGAGAGGTGGTGAAGTGGGCAATGAGAAAGCTAGGGTTGGAAGAGTGGCTGGTTAGGGTGGTTATGGCCATGTACGTGGGTGCTCACACTCAGGTAAGGGTGAATGGAGCTTTGAGTGATGAGTTTCCCGTGAATGTTGGTGTGCATCAGGGGTCAGTTTTGAGTCCCTTGTTGTTTATCATGGTGCTTGAAGCCCTCTCACGTGACTTCAGAGATGGACTCCCATGGGAGATGTTGTATGCTGATGATTTGGTGTTGATTGCTGAGAATGAAGGGGAGGCTGAGGAAAGATTTAAGAAGTGGAGAGATGGTATGGGGCACAAGGGCTTAAGGGTAAATGCAGATAAAACAAAAGTGATGATATCTAGGGTTGGTGGCGGTACAATCAGAGGAGAGGGAGAGTGGCCATGTGCAGTTTGCCACATGGGTGTGGGAAGTAATTCCATCTTGTGCAGTGTTTGTGATAAGTGGGTGCACAAGAGATGTAGTGGTATTAGAGGTAGACTGCGAGATAATGCTGATTTCATGTGTGCGGTGTGTCGGGGAGAGCAGGTGGAGATTGTTAGGCGTGAGAGGGTTGAACTTGCAGGTGAGTCTCTTGAGTGTGTGGAGGAGTTTTGTTATTTGGGAGACATGTTATGTGCCGGAGGTGGGGCTGGAGTTAGCTCGGTTGCTAGAGTGAGAAGTGGTTGGAAGAAGTTCAGGGAGCTGTTGCCTCTCCTGACATTGAGAGGACTCTCCTTACGTGCTAAGGGGTCTTTGTATGCAGCATGTGTTAGGAGTGTGATGCTGTATGGTAGTGAGACCTGGGCAGTAAAGGAAGA
>JAGKTI010036250.1:0-11103 GCA_018397915.1 Birgus latro
TTTTTTTTTGTCAGAATATTATGCAAGACGTCCGTAACACTTCGACTATAAGTGGAGTGATATAATCGACAACTATACCTAGACTGCATCACACACTGTATTATAATATTTAATGGAGATGATATGTGTTATATTAAAGGAAATTTCTTATAGCAACGCAAGGAATTATCAACTGTTTAGCTTATCTAGTTCAGTATCAGGGAATTCTCTTCAGCTCTGTAAAATTCAGGGTACCAAGGAGGTTAAAAACTCTTTTGATGACGCCTTGATCGCTAATTACGAACTTTGTATTTTACTTCGGTTAACGGCAAACAGTTATATTTAGCTTATAGAGTTATATGTGAGGCAGAGTTAATCTTCAATAAAAGTTGGTTATTGGGATGAAGAAGACCTAACTGTAGGGAAAAGAGAAGCAGCTACTACTTGAAAAGATGCTAACGATATGTTCTGCAATGTTGATGTTGACTGCTTCCTATTTTTTTAAAGTAATTAATCCCACAGTTCAGATTAGCTGTACAATCTAATATAATATTCATGCCGAAGCAGGCGTCTTGTAACGAAGGACTAAGTCATAGCAGTGTGAAATGTATGTTGTTCGGTTTCCTACTATCATGCTTTCGCTTTCCTATTTTTGTGAGAAATTGGTGATGATAATGACGATGATGATGATGATAAATGTGTTCGGGAAATAAGTGTTATTATGATGTTTTTCATCTGTGTTCATTCTAATTCCCACTCAGGTGACAGAAGGAACAGAGGTACATGAGGGTAGTGTGAGTGAGACGCCTGGCGGCCGCTCCTCTGCTGCCGCCAGTTCCCGCACTCCCACCCCCACACTCACTCCGCCCGAGCGCCGCCCAAACCACCACCAAGCCGGGATTGCCGTAACTGTGGGCGGGAGGGGGACGACCACACCCACACCCACGCCCGGTACCACCACTCCCACACCCATCGGTCTGCCCATAGCCAGAGTGACCCTGAAGCGCCATAAAGCCTCCTCCCACCACTCTGGCCTGTACATCTGTACCAACACTTGCACACCCAACATCAACCTCACCCTGCACGTACTTACAGGTCTGCTATTGATCGTTCCCCTTAACATTGCAAAGATTTTCGTCCTGTTACAGCTAGTTTCCCGGAGCTTCTTGATAAAATAAGGGATTGTCACGGTTCTACGCCTTTCCATAGCACTTCTTTGTGACAAGCATCATATTCTAGTCAGCTGTACAGTCAGGTTAGATGACAATTTTAGACCAGTTAATGTGGGCAGTGTCTCTTATGTGATGCTGCCTTGTCTGATTAATCTACTGAAATCCGTAGCACATTTTCTTTCGTCCTTCCTTTCTTCATTAATTTTGTTTCTTATTTTTTTCTTCTTTCTAAACAGACAAGATGCTCTTAACCACTTGCATTTCAGGGGATGACCAGTTATCCTTGATTAGAGACTTATTTGACTTGAAACCGAGGGTACTCTTTCCTACGCCTAATAATTAAGGGTAAAGACTCATAGAATTTTATGTAGCTGCGATTTGGTATTCAGTTTGCAGGAGCAGTCTTCTCCCCCCCCCCCAGCGGGTGTGGCAAAATAACTATTGATGCCTCGTAATTTGAATTAACCCATTCACCCCAAGGATACAATTTTAAGTAACTCTGGTACCCCCATATATTCTTACAGTTTCTTACAGTTGTGTTACTGGAAGAGGCTCGTTATTGTGCCTGTAACTCCAACTCTATATCTTAACCACTTTTTTGGCGGTGGGTAAGTGAGGTGGACGTTATTTGTGCTTTATAATTAAATTTTTATTCTTGACTTCCCCCAAGTTTATCAAACCTTCTTTCAAACTCATGCACTGTTCCTCAAACCACTACACTCTCTGGTAAATCATTCCACATGTGTACAACTCTGCATGGCAATGGCTATTTTCTTACATTCAGTCTTGTTCTTCTCTTACATACTGTCAGTGAATTGTCTGTTGTTGGGTTGTCTTCTTGCAGCTGAAACACTCCATCACAACAATTTGCATCATATCTTCCACGAAAAATCTTGTATGTTTCTGTTATATCGCCACATGATCTGTATGTTAATGATGGCAGATTTAGTGTCCTTAGTCTCTCCTCGCATGGTATCTTTCTGATCCCTTGTAACAGTTTGGTAGCCCTGCGTTGAACCCTCTCCACTGCCTCTATATCATTCACCAGATATGGATTCCAGATCTGGTTAGCGTATTCGAGATGATGTCTCACCAGTGCTACATACAGGGACTTGAATATTTCATTTTTCCAACTAAGGGAGGTCCTCCTGATTGTGTCTACTATTCTGTTTGCCTTGTTAATATTTTCTGCTATTTGGTAAGAGAAAGCCAGCTTATCATCAGTAACAACTAAGTCCCTTTCTGAAGAACATTTACCCAGGTCTGTAGTCATTGTGTAGTTGTGTTCCTCGATACTGTTCCTATTCTCATGGATTTGCACTTCTCTGAATGTAAATTTAGTAGATATTTTTCTGTCCATTCATGCATGTCATTTACATCTTCCTGAAATCTTCTTCACTTTTAATTTTCCTGTATATCTTTCTATCATCAGCATACAGATATATTTCACTGTCATGACCAGTGCAGTGTGGGAGATCATTTACAAATAATAAAAACAGAAGGGGACAAATGACTGAACCCTGGGGAACCCCACTGATCAAGATCACCTTCTTCCACTCTGACACTTCTCCATTAACCATCACTCTTTGCTTCCTGATTGTTAGGAATTCCTTGATCCATTTATAGTATTTCCCATCAATAGAGTAACTGGTAATCTCTAGGAGTCTCTTATGGGGCACCCTATCAAAAATCTTCATAAAATCTAAAAAAAATTACAGCTACAGGATAGCACACCCTTCATCTGTTGCTGCCATCCAGGCGTCTATAACATTTCAAGTGTAAGACCGTAGATCTTCCTGTGATGAATCCAAATGTTTTTTTGCTGAAGAGACTACATTTCTCCATATGAGATACAATTTCTTCCCTTGAATCTGTCTATCTATTGCCAGACGCCTTAATCTCATAAGGGGTGGCCACAAAAAAATCGCCTCCATGTCAAGCTGTCCCCTGCCATTTCATTGCCCTGCTCTCAGCTCACACTTCCCTCTCTCGTATACCTCTCCACTCCATCCCTCCATCTCATCCTTGGCCTCCCCCTCCCTCTCCCACCTCCGTCTCACTCACATACACTCTTCTCGTAAGTCTCTCACTCTCCATCCTCTCCACATGCCCAAACCACCTTAATGTGTTTCTCCTAATGCTTCCTATCACATCCACATCCCCACCACAACGCTTCTTCATTTCCTTATTTGTTAGTCTGTCTCTCCATGTGACTCCACTTGCTCCCCTCACCTCATTTCCACTGCTCTCACTCTTGACTTCTGTCCCTCCAGCAAGGTTCAAGCTTCACTTCCATACGTTAGAGTTGGTATCGCAATATGTACTGTGATCCCTTGAATGTACCTCCATAGTTTTACAGACTACACTTCGTCAAGCTGACAGATCTATAATTCCCCGGGATAATTTTGTCTCCCTTTTTGTATAGGCCTATAGCTGCAATATTTCCAACCTTCCAAACTGATGGTAGTGTTTGACGAACAAATGAATATTCAAACAGTATTTGCAATGGCTCGAGTATTTCGATCATTGTCTCTCTTAGTATCCTTGGGTGTATCCTGTCTGGACCAGATAATTTGCTCTTGTTCATATTAATTGTAATTTTCTGTATTTTGTCTTTAGTAAGTTTTGGGGATATCACAGTTGGCACGTTCTTTTTAGTGCTTTGTTGTACTGCACCATCAGGTTCTCTAATAAAAAAAAAACCCAGAGAACTGAATGCTTAAAACATGTCTCCTCGGTATCACTTGCCTTTTTTTTATCTTTTTGTTTATCTTGTCCTTGTCTTTGTACAGTTCCTGGATTCTTGACATTACCCATGTTCCTGTCTGAGGATATTTCTAAAACAGTTTAGGGTCTGATTTTGCATTTTAAGCAATTAGTTGTTCATTCATTTTTATAGAATTTAATGTTTCTCTTCTAACTTGACTTTTCCCTCTTCCATACTCATTTTCTGCTTCCAAAAAATTTCCACCATTTAGTTCTCAACATTTTGTGTTCCTCGTGTTCTTATGTTTAGCTCATAGTCTTTGCTTCTTCTAGTTGTCGGTCGAAAGTCTTTTGTTCATTAGCAGGACATTATTTGTCCTCTTTCTTTCTTTTTTTGGTTCTGCTAAAGCTCCTCTTTGGTACACATTTACCTACTGCCCTTTGCACCCTGTCTTTACATGGATTCCACCTGGCTTCCATATCATTACCTTGTGACAGGATTTCAGTCCAATCAGTGTTCAGATCCTCCCTCATTTGAGTGTAGTCACTCTTATACATGTATATCTGCTTCTTTCCTTTTTCTTCTTGCTCCTCAAAGTCACATTGAAAGTGCATACATGAATGGTCGCATTTTCCCAGTGGCGATTCTAGCCATTATTTTTCAGTAAGTGTGTCATGTGTGTGTGTGTGTGCGTTTTCAAGTCTCTTTATATATTTGTACATCTTATCACACCTCTCTTGCAATACTCACAGGTCCAACATGACTGCTTTCCTGCATTTTGAGTCGCCGTGAAATCATATACCGATTCTGGGACCTTTCCACATTTTATGTGAAACCAATATTCACAAATTTCACAGCATATAGCTCTGTCCTGTTCTGAAACTATGATTTCAAATTTGCCACACTTATCTTTGTCGTTTTGTCGCGTTGAGTCGTCTCCTGCCGCGCTGGCCGTTGTTTTGTTTACATCATACTTGCATGTAGTAGTTTCCACCTTTTCCTGACTTTTTTGTCCATCATTCTCTATTATTAAGTGTTCTTGTCTCATTGTAATTCATATTAAGGATTCACCAGACGCTAATAATTCCGCTTTTACAAAGCAAATTTGAAAGAAGGCAAAAATATCATTAAAAAAAAAAATATATATATATATATATATGATTTAGCCAAAAGACTTTCTAGACACGTTCACCTCCCGCCATTCAAATTCCTCCCACAAGTGCTCTGAAATGCGTACTTCTCCCCTAGCTACTTTCCATTTTTTCCAACTCCGCCACAACCTGTGACTCTCCTGACGTATCAACGTTGGCTGGGTCAGCACTGCCTCTGTTAGGTGTTGGAGACCCTCTGGACTTCGATATTATTTCTATTTTCCTGAGGTAAAGAGCAAACTTACTATAATTATGTCAACTTGTCAGGACAGGAAAATGAAAGCTACAGAGCTGGTCTTTCTATTTGCAAACAAAAAGAATATAATCTTCGATTTTTATCCTGTTTTTACTGGAAACATTTCAAAAGAAAGAAAACTGGTTAAAGATGAGCAAAAATCGCTTTAGGGGTTTAGAGCAGACCTCTTGTAAAGTTTCTCATCAAGAAAAAGAAAATACAGATTTCTGAAGTCCCTAATACCTCAGATTTCATTCGTATATCTCATTGGAATCGTACCCTTGTAAATATTACTGAAATATGCCGACAGATTCAGATAAAGCAGGTATTCTTAAAGCAGTGACTCAATACCCCCAGGGGATATCGAAATGGGTTCTTGAAGGTATCCAGAAAAGCACCTTGGAAAAAGAAAAGAACAATTTCGTGTCCGATAAATATGAAACTATGACTTATTTTGTTCAAAACAAATATAAAAAAAATCCATAGAATTCAGATATTTGTTCATAGCTATTCTCTTTTCCCTTTTTACAAGAAAACTGAATGTGATAATGATATTAGAGGGGGAATATCAAACTGACTGAGTTAAACATGGGGGTATCGGTGCAAAAAAAAAAAAAAAAAGTTCAACAACCACTAAGATAAGGCGACATATGCTGATTAAATGCCGGTGAAAAGTATTCACAGACTGAGAAAATCAGCAACCAGGCTGCGCCAGCACACCCTGACAAATGAAACACTTGGCAATCCAAAACTCAGTTACGAGTAAGATTTTATAAGGAAAATTTGTGCTCATGAAAGCGCCACTTCTCTCAATATTTTAACAAGTGCGCAAGAGTAGGGATCTGTATGGTTAACTACTGTACTTGTATGTGGAAAAAAAAAAGTGTGAAATGAATATACAGTATATTTGTATCTGATTCATTCAAAAAAAAAAAATCTTAATCCTCTCACTCCGATGACGTATTTTACTTTTCATTCTGGGTGTACTTGAACAATTTTAACCTCACGATACACTTTTCGAAGTAGAAGGATTAGATTTAGCCTTCAGTGACTTTGTTTCTACCAGAGATTTTTCACATGGTGAAATAATCATCTGGTTGTAACAAGAAAATAAATGCAAAAACAAGTCGCTGAATAAGCAGGCTGTAGCGTCAGTTAGAAAGGTTGGTACACCCGTGCTGGATGCTAAAATGGTGATAACAAGAGCTGGGGCTCTTGTTTCACGAACACTCAGGATACAGTTGCAGAACACTTTCCTTTGCTAAACTTTTTCAGAGTTTCACTAACATGGAGAGTAGCTGGCCACACGCTCCTGAACATTTTCCTCTAACTATATTCATATGACACATAACAGTATTCAACACTATTTACAAACAGGAACTCCACCACACATCTTTCAAGTCCATCGGGGGAGGGGTTGAGGGGTGGATTATAACTACCCTCACCTTAAATCCCTCTTATTATTTTGTTCGGTTTTCCATACGTTTTGCAGTAATAAATGTAAATAATTTCCAGGTGGCCACCATACCAAACAGATTATTGGCTGGTTTCTTACAGGTTTAGATGGTTCCCGAACAACCTCTCCCTAATAGTTTTTAAATACAATACCCTGATACTTTATTTTTTTTTTCTGTTATTTATACTGTTTTGCTTTAGATGTTGTTAGCACATATGAGAAAATGCTGATGTGTCATATTAAAAAATAAACGAGTAATGTAGACGTGTTACGAGCCTCCTATCTCAATCAAGCATAAGTAAGAATTAAAAAGACGACGTCATAGTACTTAAGAGATTTACATATCGTTTATCTAACCTCTCGCGTGCAGCGGCATCTTGGTGGCAGCACTGAATTTAAAATATGAGTTGCATAACTTTTGATCCTTGTTTGATATCCTATAATTTGATTCAGCTTCTCCTCATTGTTTTGCTACAGTTCATTATGCAATCTTGAGGTACGTGACATAGACACAGAATGTTTAAAGAAAAAGTCGAGCTTATTTCACTGTGTCTATAAAACTGTTTTGTGAATCTGTTAGTGATGAATGTTGTTTACATTTTACATTCACTATATATTTATTTGGGGTTTTATTCTCGATAATTAGAAGGGTCCTAACTGTGAATAATCCCTGTCTGAATGTAATTTACATCAGACTGACATAAACCACATATAAATATTACAAGACCAGAGAAACGTACCACAACAGAAAATTAACCACAGAGTATAAAACAGAACGATAAACACCAAGGATACGTTAAATTGGCAAGGTGGCATATAAAATAGTATTACTAAGAACAAGTCCCAGAGAGGCTATATTCCACTTCGTTACAACCTGTAAACCTATCTATCAAAGTAAAGGAGATATAAAGGATTTAAAGTTTCAAAAATATAAAATTGGTCATAACCTGGCCATCTTGGATTTTTATCAAAACTTCGAAAAGAAATGCATCAACCTCCTATATGGCCCTACAGTTATATAAAATATGAAATAAAATTCCAACAAATGGTTTCCGAGATATAGTGTCGAACGGACTTACGGACTAACGGACGTACGGACGGATATGACCTAACCTAAGATTCCACTTCGTGAGAAACGAGGGGGTTTAACAACATAATGTTTGAATACACGGTTAGATTATATCCAAGTTATGGAAGAATAATGCTGTAAAGGCAAGCTGGAGAAGGTACTGAATGAACAGAATATGACCTTTCCATTTTAAAATTACAATATCGTAGGTAGTAAGCCTATGTTTAATAGTAATATGCAAATATAAACATAACATGGTAAAGGTTAAGTAAAAGTATTTGGATTTGCTGTCCAGGGCTCTGGGGCTGGACTGAATGTTGTGTATAACGAATGTGTGGTGTGTGCACGAGAGGCCATGCGTATGATTTGGCTTATCAAAGCTGCTTCCTGCTCACTGCCCAGCCCCTGTCTGCTCTGGGGAAAATATCGTGCAGCACTGCATTTCTATTCATCAGTAGGCAATTGTGCAGTTGATACAGACTTATCATATAAACAGCAAATACTTAAAGAATATATAATATGCTCTATTAAAAATAATGAATGCAAAGAATTAAATCAGCACGATAGCTTCAGGTTAGGTTTGCCAGTCGTATTATGCCGTCTGAGCTCCTGATAATACCATGTTTCACTAAACTATTTTTTATTGCAGACCTTAGGTACTTCTTATTTCTTATCTCTTACAGTGCATATCTCTTACTTGGTATTCGTTTATATCCTAATTGCGTTTTAACTTAGTAATCATGAATAAAAAGTAAGGAAATATTCCCATATTAAGAAAACATGTAAGGAACAGATGACAGGAGGTCTCCTATGGCCAGGGGAATATGCACCTGGAAGCAGTGGGCTGACTGCGATATAATCTAATTACTATGTTACCATTCTTGGTACTGTACACAGTCGTATTCTCGTTGGCGTACACTTCCTATTACATCTTCCTCCATGTTTTTGTAAGAGATGTTAAACGAACTTTCATGAGCAACTCTGGACCACCTCAGACGAATCTAAGTTGTTTGAACATTTCTAGATATTCGCGAGAATGAAATGACCCCGTTGCCGGTGTGAATCCTGCTCCGATTGGCTAGAGGAATAATTGGGCTTAATAATGGAAAAATCTGCTGAGTTATACAAACAAAAGAACAGGAAAGGCAAGGAAATCAGTTACGCTATTCATGTCGAGGATATTATATAATAACTGCTTCTACTTTTACAAAGAAAAGATATAAATCAACACTTTTCCTTCACCATAACTGTCTTGAGGATGGGGTTCTTATGTCTTAAACTGAAATGAACCTACAGCTTGACATGTTAAAGAAAAGAGTAATTATCTTACATCTAGGTTATAGTAGTCGTCCTGAGATTTTCTGAGAAAATAATTTTAACTGCTATTTCTACTTATAATAATCCATAGAGATTAAAACACACTGCATATCTCGCTAGACAGAATTATTTCATTAATTTTGGCCAAAGTGATTGTTCGTTTATTTTTCCGTATCCTTTTATTTGCGTTAAATGTTTACATTTTAATTACGACTGTCACTTCCTATTAGTTATTTACTCTGCCTTGAAAAGCTGCTGGCTGTCCTTATCTCCGAATGTTACCGCGTAGCATTACGAACAAGAAGTCGAGACTGATCAAACCCAGTTCTGTCATGCATTGGTTTAGTCTGGACCGGTCGAACTGCTTTGCCACAACTGTCATAGGGCTGGTCCCTACTACTCTGTGCTGGTCTAGAAAGTTCTCGAAAACGTGCTAATTGTATCAGTAATATAATAAAGGATGTTATGGTGCATCGACGAGGAAGAGGTATTACGACATCTTCTAAGCAGATGGTTCCTTGCCTGGAGGCCATGGACTGTGGAGGGGCCGTGCTGTACTTTTCACGGGGTCATGGAGTCGCAGATATTTCTCATGATTTTCGTGAGGCAACCTTTGCTGAGGAATCATCTTTCCGTCAACCTTCTCGCACAGAACATTATATGAATCAATGCATGGTAAATCCTGGAATTTAGAGCTGATTCATTTGCTTAGGATACACTCGGAGAGAATCTTGATGGGATTTTGATTGAGAATCGGCTGCTTCTTTGTTATCAGCAAGTTGACTATCTCTGTGCCTTCTTAAATTATCGTCTACCTACTTCGTGAAGCAATGTTTTCAAAGATGCTGAATATCAGATCAATGAAGCATATCCTGTTTCTTGTTAAGATGACCTCTGCTGTATAATTACCTAGACTCAAGTAGTGATTCCCCAGCTGTTAGTAAAAACGTATTATAAAATATATCTTTAGCGTAGAATAAAACTTTTTTGTTAGTGTTCATGTACGTGCTTAACTCGCATCCTTAGTTTGATTAGGCAAGTTGTTAAAAACTCGTATCCAACCTGCTTAATCAGTGACGATCTGCTGCTTATTTATTTCATTGAAGCTGTAACACACGGTAGGAAAGAGACACTGGCCACATAGCTGGTATGGGAACCACTTGTCTAAACCAGTGATATTATGGTCCTTAATGTTATTTGTGTCCCAACATGAAAATACATTGCGTATAAGATAGGCTATATGAACTGACTTCACTATATTTGCTAATGTATTAATGATCTTGTTCCACCTAAGGAGACGAGGAGACAGCGGCCATGCAGCACCCAAGCGGCAGTCTGAGCCTTCACCCAGCCCCTCCCACCATGCTCACCCTCCCGACACTACTGCTGTGCCGACGTGTCCTGTCCTGAGCCTCACCACACCGTATAGTCCAAAACAGAGGTGCTGCTGAAGTGCCCCGGTGCTGAGCGGAGTATGTTATTGACACTGAGTTGATTTGTCTTTTTTTCAAATCCTGTTGTTTGCCATTTAACGAGACATTTCTCTCTTTATATGCCTGACCGAGGCTAAAGAATTTACACCTCATTCCCCATGGCCCAGCAGTCCTTTTACGTGTCACACATCTTTTCATGTGACCACTTCGACTTTCATCCCCACCATCATTACTGAATGTATGTTGGGGCAGTCTCATAGTGGACCAGTGTAATGACATTATTATTATTATTATTATTATTTTAATACGGTACACGTCGGTGGATCATGCTGAAGTACAGTAAATAATACTTTAGGGTAATTCAGACCACTGGACTATTCTGTGCACCAACCTGAGATCAGACTTTCTTCCTTTCAGTCAACAGTTCAAGCATCCTCTGCCTCATTTGTTGAAGGAGATAACTATGGCCTTGCTTTAGTCACTCAGTGCGGGGTCGCTTCCCTGAGCTTATTTATTGTGTTGTGGCAGCAACAAGACGCACTCAGACAGTGCAGCACCAGTACCCTGCTGATGGGCTTGGGGAC
>JAGKTI010036251.1:0-11103 GCA_018397915.1 Birgus latro
GCGGCCACCAGCTGCACCTATGGGGATGTGACGGCCACCAGCTGCACTCTGCCCACCGCCAGCCAGGGCACGGACCCTCACTGATGGCCACCAGCCGCACGAGGGAGGAGACGGCCACCAACTGCTCTGAGCTCCGTGTCCTAGGGGACTTGGCAACGGCCATCAACTGCTCTGAGCTCCGTGTCCTAAGGGATTTGGCACAGCCACCAGCTGCTCTGAGCTCCATGTCCTAGGGGACTTGGCAACGGCCACCAGCTCCGCTGAAGAGGGAACGGCTACGTGCTGCCCCTTGCCTCCTACCCCAGTGCCTTCCCCTCATGAGGATTTCCTGGGCTTGTCCATCCCCACCAGTGACAAGATGGGTTTCCTTGCCCCTTCCCTGTCCAGTGACACCTTCCCGGAGATGCAGCAGTTGGAGGAGGTCTGGAGAGGCCCCCTGACACCTGGGCTTTGTGCCCTACAACCGGCTCCCCGGCAGCCCCCAACCCTGATGGACTCTACACCAGCGGGACGCCGCAGATCAACCCTGACGGAGGCCCAGCCGACTAAAGACTGCAGCCCATGGACCAGTCAGGACATCCCCAGGACTCTGGGGCGTGATCTCCCCCACCCCACCTGATGACGACCAGCATGGCAGGTGGCGCCTGCTGTCTCTGTTCTGGTCTAGCCCTTAGGCCCGATCTACAGGCCCCCAGTAATGGGTGTCCCATACCACACCGCCCCATTGAACACTCCCGGACAACCCGACAGCAGCCCAGCCTCCCGACGAAGGCCCTCCCTGGATGATGCAGCCACAGCCGGCCTCCTGACGAA
Organism: Birgus latro; assembly: GCA_018397915.1. Lineage (NCBI taxonomy): Eukaryota > Metazoa > Arthropoda > Malacostraca > Decapoda > Coenobitidae > Birgus > Birgus latro. The sequence continues at coordinate 814 of JAGKTI010036251.1, forward strand.
GGCTGCCCTCCTCTGGGACCTCCAGATGCTGGGCCTACCGCAGAAGCTATGTCACCTGCCCCAGCGTCCCTCAGCCCTGTCCGTAATATTGTACTATTTCCTGTGTATTGTGTGCTACTGTATTATATTGTGTCTAGTATTCAGAATTAAGGTAATATACAAGTAAGGTTTGTTGCCTGGTGTTTTTATGCCCTGTTCCTTTAAATTGCCCTAAGTATACCCATCCTGGTCTAGAAAGAGGACCCCGCTCTAGGCGCCGTGTGTAAGGAACGAGTAGTCGTCTCTTAAACATGCCGCATAACAATTATGGACTTTGATAGTCTGGCCATTAAACACTATGCAGACTTAGGCACCTTACACAGTCTACCATCATGTTTTGTTATATCGTCTGTAGGACGACCTACTACCCACGGGGTTATTAGTGTATGATGACCACTGTCATCACATGGTGATATATGAAACATCCCTAGAATGTTTAACGTCATACCTGTTGTCATAGCTTGGGAGCTATTCTTGTTGCATTTACGTAGTAATGACGACTGTGACATTGCAAGCAAAGGAGGGAGAGGGAAGAATTTTCTCTTGCCACAATAACTAATATTTAACAAGTGATTCGTGCCTAAAGTGAAGGAGCGTTGTGGTGTGGATGTAGGTGTGATAGAAAGCGTTAGGAGAAATGCACTGAAATGGTTTAGCCATACGGAGAAGGTGGAGAACGAGAGACTGACAAGGAAAGTGTATGTGAGTGAGTAGGAGGAGGGGAGGGGAAGCGCGAGGCCAAGGATAAGATGGAGGGATGGAGTGGAGAGGTACGGTATGTGAGAGGGGTGTGTGAGCTTGGAGCAGGGCAGTGAAACGGCGGGGGAGAGGACGATATGGAGGCGATTTGTTTGTGGCCACCCCTTACGGGATCCAGAACCCACCTATACCAGGTCAGGCAGCCTGCTTAGTGAGGGAGTGAGGTGTAGTGACGTCAGCCTCGCCTCGCAGTCCGCAGTAATGCCGCAGCTAAGAGCTTTGTTTGTGAGCCTGGCCTTGTATCTTCTGTCTTGTCACTTATGAAACCAAAGTCAGATACTTTAAGCCCAGTAGAAAAGCTTGCTGTCATATCATTTGATGAAATGAGCCTTGCTAAGCAGTGGAGCTACGATAAAGCTACAGATACACTCTATAAGCCACACAAGAATGTACAGGTTGTAATGCTAAGAGGTTTAGCTAGTAAATGGAAACAGCCAATATATTTTGCATTTGATGAATCAAATATGCATAAGATTTTGCTAGAAATAATTAAGAGTGTAGAGTCAGCAGGATACCCTGTTGTAGCAGTAGTGCATGATCTGAGACCTTGTAATATGCGGGTATGGAAAGAATTTGATATTGATCTTATGAAGAAGAGGGTATCCTTCAATAATTCATGTGCTGAAAGGGAAATATTTCTTTTTGCTGAAGTGCCTCACCTGATAAAGCTCGTCCAGAACAATTTTCTTGATCCTGGTTTTGTTTTGGGCAATGGAGACTGTTACTGTTGCATGCATAGGCGAAATGCTCGGAAAGACTACAACTGAGTGTTATGCCACGTATTTGAGGGCCGACTACTCGCCCCTTGCACATGCAGGCGAGAGGTGAACTATATCTGTCGCGTTTCTGAGGGGCAACTTCTCGTCCCGTCAAATATGCAGACTCACAGCGGGTTCTTATTCAAGATCGGGCCGGCACTTCTAAGGCAAGGACTGGACACAGAAACAAGGCAGTAAATTGTTACATACATGTATTACAAATATCTTCCCAGAGACAATATTACAAACACTAGATACAATAGATTCTGGGTTAGCCGGAGATGGATTAATCCAAGGTTTTACTGAAGTGAAATCTGTCTCTATACCGGCTTAGGGAAAGTATGGTAGAATACACCCAGCACTTACGGTACTCATATGACACTTATGCTTTTGGACACAGGACTACACTTGCTACAATTTCACAATATAGTATAGCACTGGACGGGACTGATACATAGGTTCAATTACATTAACACTTGTGTCGATAGACACTAATCTGGTCGGCGGTCTATCACGGAAGAAGTCAGCCGCGCTGTAGTACACTTTGATATTTTAGAGGAACACTCGGAGGTGGCTAGACACACCTTGACTAACGTGCCTGTTCACTGGGGAGGAAGAAGATTAATAAGCAAGGGGATGGCACCATCGATACAATATAATTTTCCCTGTTTGGTCACTGGTGTTTCATTCACTAGGGGGGGGGGGGCACGGGACTCCATTCGTGATATACCATAAACCAGGATCGCTATATGGGCTCGTCCAATCTTACACTCTGGGTTTTCCTTGCCACTTTATCACGAGAACACACTATAGGGAATCACTCGCATTACACATACGACCATATACATATGTCTGGGTCTAAGAGGCGCACACTGGTAAAGTCCATCTGTTTCACTATCACTGATGGGCCGAAGGTTGATTCCTCCGTCAGGAGGGCGGACGGAGTGGCACACCTTTACAGGGCCCCACACGTAGGTGCAGGGCTAGGGGCTCGGTCCAAAGAGAGCCAGGAGGTAGGCCCGACGCCGAATCAGCGATGGGCTCAGAGAGGTCCCAGGTAAGTCGCGCCCTGGTGTTCGGGGCGGCTCCCGGGGTAACTGAGGACCCAGGGTACTGGAGCCCGGGGTGGCTGGACTGCAGCAACAGCTGGAGGGCGGCGGCGCCATCAGGGCCGTCTCACAGGAACCTTGGGCTGGGGAAGTGGTCGAAAGGGCCCAACGACGGCTGCTATGTCTGCTGGGGCTTCGCCTTGGCTGCTGCTCACACTGGCTGAGCTGAAGGGAACCAAGGCCTCGGGTGAGGCCTGGCCAAGGCTCCTGGAAAGGGTCTTCCTCAGCTGCTTCCTCTGCAGGAGAGGGAGTGCGTCCCACCCGGCTACAGGAAACAGGGTGAGCTAAGTAAGGGACTGCCCCGTCGGGAGATATCCTGGGAACAGAGCGTGAGGAGTGGACTGTGGCCGACTCTGCCCCCCCTGTACGGCTAGTGGCCAAAACGGCAGTTTCTCTGCCCCATCGGAACTCAGGATTTACTCGAGGCACAACTCGCTCTCTCCTGTCTCCGTGAGGGGAGTAAGAATCTCCTATAGGAGAGGAGAGGACTATGGCCTGCTCCACCTCTGGTTCGATGTGGCTAGTGGCCAACGTCGTGGTCCTACAGGTGACTATGACTCTGGTATGGCTAATGGCCTGTACCGTGGAGCAGGGAGCACTAGTAGCAGAGGGACAGATGATGGCCGATTCTGCCTCGTACCCAGCACAGCTTGTGGCCAGGGCTGCAGTGCTACTCTGGGGGAAACGACTACAGGAAGCAGACGACCGGTGGCCTGTCCTGCCCGACTGACACAGTTGGTGGTCCGTGCCGCAGCCCTGTAGCGGGGGTACAACTGGGGAATGGACTGTGGCCAGTTCTGCCCCTTGCCTGGTATGACAATGGCCAATACTGCAGTGTTGTGTGGAGCTGCGTAGGCAAACTCCACCCCTTACCTGGCGTGTGGAATTTCGGCCGGAGACTAGGCTCCAGCAACTGCTACCTGCCCTGGGACGTTGGCTGGGAGTAAGAGGGGCGTCGGGGAGGGGTACAGATGTGCCGTTCCTGTCCCAAGCCACTCAGTGTCAGCGGCGGACCCTTTGTAGTCCTTTGGGGGCTGGGGGTGTTGGTGTCACTTGCACCGGCAGTCGCATCGTCTGCAGCCCTTACCCCTAACTTCTGTATTTCATTGCCCAGTACAAAAATTGGCAATGCCGCAAGAGGGGTAATTCCCATGAGGGACAATACCACAATGATCCGGACATTTTTGTCAGACTATAGGGTGGCCGAGATTCAATCCTGGGCCCTCGCACTTTATAGGTGCGCACGTTACCACTGAGCCAAAGAGAGGATCCCCACTTTGCCTGTGGGCAATGCAGGCTTTTATACACTCCATTATAACTGTACTAGTGTACTGTGTTCAGAGCTCAACACCTTGTTCTCTGTACATGAGCGATGGGTCTGGGGTTCCCTTCAAGACCAGGTCTAGAGCATGCAACCATAGGAACATGGCATAAAAACTCGGGCTGACCAACCTTACATGTATATTATCATAAAGATATACAAAGCCAGACAATACAATATACAGATTAAACACACTATCTGACAAACAGAGGATCCGGGTCGGGCTACTGATGACTGGGCAGCTGCAGGTGTCGTCCAGGTGTGGGAGGGGTCTCGTCAGATGTGCTCTCCCACCGGAGGCACGGGACTGCCGTCATGGGCCAGGTTGTCGAAGGTGGGCTGCTGGGCGGTGTAGAGTGAGGCCTTTCCCTGGTGGGATCTCAGTGAGTGGGTCGGCCCTTCAGACTGGGGCCGAACAGGGAGAGCAGGCATGCTTCTCTGCGCCTCCTCCTGGGGGCTTCCCTGTGCCTGGTCCTGGGGCAGGACTGCTCAGCGGTGGGGCTGGGGAGGTCTCGTCCTGGAGTGTTATGCTCTGTGTTTTAAGCACGACTTCTCGCTTCCTAAGACCCAGGCACAAGCTTTGGGTTCTTTATTGAAGACCAGGCCAGAACATATACCATGGGAACACGGCAAAACACAGTACAATATAGGATATCACAAGTGGCACTTACAGAATCCCTTATGGTACAATTTAGGGCAACACACAAATATAGCAGAACAACACCTTAGGAATGGGGTGCTTTCAAAGCTAGTATTCTGCTAGATGGCTCTCTCACTTTGGGCAAACACATTCCCCGCACTGTTTAAAAAGCATATTTTTTGTTATGGGTGTGTTTTTAAGGCGCGACTTCTCACTCCATAAGTACACAGGCTCAACCTCAGGTTTACCGCTGTGTCTTAGGGCGCAACTCCTCACACCAAAAGTCACAGGCACAAGCTTTGGGGTCCTTTACTACCTGACTGGGTTAGAACAATTTCCAAAGGGACAGGGCATAAACACAGGCAAGCCAATACTGCACATATATTGACCAGATTTATGCAAACAATACAATATGGAACACTACATGTGACGTTTGCAGTTACAACAATCTAAGTTACAAAGTATAATAGCAGAGTGGCACACTGGGTATGGTGAGTCTGTGGCACACTCCGTGTCTGTCTTAGGGATACACAGTAAGTTCTTGCCCCACACCTGTCTTTCAGAGATTTCTCCCTCGTATCACGGAGGTGTACACTGAACCTGGGGTAGGCTTTTGGGTCTACGGTAAGTCACTGGGGATATCGCTGTTGGGTTCACACGCACTGGGTAACACACAAGGACACTGGGGAGAACTCCAGGGCACTGGGTAGGGCACGGGAACACTGGAGAGGAGTGAGGAGGGGATCGATCACTGGGGGAAGAGGGTATACACTCAGGGGACATTAAGGGAGAAGTCAAGGAGTCCCACACAGGACCAGGAGTGACTGCCGGAGAGTGAGTGTGAGAGAGCGTTCTCATGCTCTCTGGAGGCTCGGGAGTCGGCCCGGGGTTGAAGGGAGGCCGGCAGGAGGTGGAGGCGTCACCTCACATCAAGAGGCAGCCTCTGGAGTACTGGGGCCCTCGGGACTAGGGCCGACGAGGGCCAGGAGGCGGGTGGCCCGGCGTACTGCCCAGGCGGTAGTCGAGGTGCGGGGGACATCAGGCTCCTCAGGAGAGTCCGGGGAGGAGGGGGTGCCCGTCACCAGTGGAGGGGTGTGGCCTCGGGAGGGAGAGGGCGTCATGAGTCACCTGCAGCCTGGGTGCCCGTCACCGGTGGAGGGCTGCGGCCTCGGGAGGGAGAGGCCATCAGGAGTCACCTGCAGCCTGGGTGCCCGTCACCGGCAGAGGGCTGTGGCCTCAGGAGGGAGAGACCGTCAGGAGTCACCTGCAGCCTGGGTGCCCATCACCAACAGAGGACTGCGGCCTTGGGAGGGAGAGGCCGTCAGGAGTCACCTGAAGCCTGGGTGCCCTGGAGAGTCTGTCAGCATCGACCATTGGGAGAGGGGCAGCTGGACCGACTGGACCCCTGTGTCTCGCCCATCACACACTATACCTGTAGGGGAGAGAGAGAGAGGTGTCCCACTCGGCCACAGGAGGGTCGAGCCGAGCCAGAGACTCGCTCCCCTTTGGGAGGTTCTGGCTTCGTGGAGGAGGGGGAGCCGGAGCTCACACCCTCAGCTTGGCGGGCCCAGCGGGCGCAGCTGTAACTCCTCGCTGGAAGAGGAGGAGATCCCATGGATGCTCCTTGAGCCTGGCAAGCCTGGTGGGCGTTACCAAGGCACCCAGATGGAGGGGAGGAAGGGGAAGTTCCGGCGGACGTTTGCTTTACCTGACAAACCCGGCAGGCGTTGTCCAGGCGTCTCTTACTCCGAGGGCAGCAGGAGAGAGATACCCAGTGGGTGTTCTCAGTGGGGCATGCCCAGCGGGCGCTGCCAAGGCACCCTGACGGAGGGGAGGAAGGGGAAGTTCCGGCAGACGTTCCCTTTACCTGACAAACCCGGCGGGCGTTGTCCAGGCTTCCCTTACTCCGAGGGCAGCAGAAGAGAGAGATACCCGGCGGGTGTTCTCAATAGGGCATGCCCGGCGGGCGCTACATTGCTCCTGCTGGGGAGCTGGCACAGCTGCGATGTACCCAGCGGGTGACACTGCAGTGGTATGCCCGGTGGGTGCTACCTTAGCATTGCTATGAATCCCAGGGCTGGTAGAAGGGTTCCGGCGGACGCCCTCACACAGGTCTACCCCGCGGGCGTGACCGTGTTTCTGCTCCTGAAGGAGGTTAGCAGCCGAGGAAGAACTGGTGGTTGCTTCCTCGCTAGCAATTCCGGTGGAAGTTGACTGCATGGGAATGCTAAGGTGCAAATCCCAACCCAAGTCTGACGAGGGCTGTCCCGGGTGGAAAGTAATGCACCCGGACTGCTACCTCAGGTCTGGTCCAGTTGCGGGGAGGAGGGGCTTACAGGAGAGAGTGGGGTAAGCCGTTGTGGCCCAGAAGGTCCTGTTACCTGCAAGGTGAGCATTTTCTCCCCTTTTTGTTGCTTGTCGGCATCGTTGTTGGTGTGTATTTTATTATTGTCGCGGGGATGGAAGTCACGACCCCGTGGCTGAAGGTGGCAGGTGTTGGATCTGGATATACATTGAATGGGGTTGAGGTGGCGGAGCAGCCGGGTCCAATGCAGGGTGAGGTCATGTGGTGGTTGACGGGGGTTGTGGACGATTTCCAAGGTTGATGGCTGGTCGGAGGTTTGTAGAAGGGTGAGTAAGTAGTTGGTGCCTCTGATGCGGACTTTTTGGCCTCCTTCCGGGGTCCATAGGACGTGTTGGATCTTCATTGTCGGGGCTGGGGAAGGTGTATGGTCTGCAGTGGATGGCAGGAGACTGAAGATGCGTGAGGGAGGCCCACTTTTATGAGGAAGCACCATGCTAACCCGATTAAGGGGGTTGGGCGTGTGGAAGTTTCTGCGGTGTGTGGTGCAGGGTGAGGGGGGTTGGTGTTTGGTGTGAGATGTACTTTTGGTGTGGGCAGTGGGCATGTGAGGTGCTGATGGGGTGTGGGCGTACAATCGCCCAAAGAAGTGATGACCCGATTCCCAGTACCTTTCGCTCAAAAAGTGGTATCTGGCAACTGCCGCGGCCTAGTTATATTTCCTATATTGCACACAGGAAAGAGTAGTATTTAGGTAGACAACGCCAAAAAGTAATATATCAGTGTTTTTACCGTGTATATCTAGCATTACGGAAGAGGAAACCACAATATACTAAAGTTGAGGCTTAGCCGTACGAAAGAATGTGAAACGCATAGCCTATCGCTCAACAGTTATTGAGTTAAAATGCGGAGAAACCCTCGTGATATTTATTTTCCATTCAAAATCGACAATACTGAAGGAAAATTGTTCCATAAAATAAAACCCGCAGATGATAATAATGTCGAAATCACTAGTGCCATCAAATCAGAAAAATTAACATCTAAAAATATATTCTTATCCACATTTAATTCTCTATGCGGGATAATATTTACGCGGGAAAACCCGTGAGCGCTGTAAGCAAGATGGATCGTCAACAAGAAACTACAGCCTATCGGTGCAAGCAGATTATTGTTCTTTATTTGGCAAATATTCCAGTAAGACAGATATACCGGCAGCTTAACATCAAGAAGATAGTGAATGGTTAGATAAGAAATATAGAGGTAGAACATGGGAAATTTGCTAAATGGAGCTCCTCGTAGCACAAGACCAAGACAGACAAATTAGTACTTGTGCCCGAGATCAACCATTTACCACTTGTGTTGCTATCAAGCAAATTAATCTGCCGACATTCAGTGAAGTTCGAGAAACCAGTGCATACAGGGAAAATTGGTCATATTTTTTCACACGATGAAATTCCAACATATAAAATATGTAGGACAGTTTCATGAACTAAAGAGAGAGAGGGTGAGTGTTATGCTACGTATTTGTGGTACGGTTTCTCGCCCTCAAATACGCAGGCTAAAGCGGGTCCCTATTCTAGACCGGGAGGTAACTCCTAAGAGCAGGACTGGACACAAAAACAAGGCAGTAGATATCACACATGTATTCTACACATAAGACACAGGACAATAATACATCACAGATATTACAAAGGATTTGCCAGGGGGGGGGGCGAGTGAACACTACACAATTGCTATCTGTCACTTTACCTTCTTGTTTAAGTATGGTACTATTCACCCGACACTCGTGTGACATACAACACATTTATATCTTCAGACACAGGAATGGTTTTGACACAATCTCTAAAACCCGTATAGCACTGGACGGCACTGTATACATGTATATCTTACTTTACACCTGTACTTCAGGTAACTGGCGGCCGGGAGTCTATTACAGGTAGGGTTGCCCGTAAAGGTATTTAACAGGGGGGGGGGACTGTGGTATTTGGTATGCCCGGGTCGGCCACGCGGCTAAGACAAGGGGCTGGTGCAGGTTTAACTGAACACAGGGGAGGGGGAGCGTAAACACCCGCACGAGACACAAAGATACACAGGGGGGAGGTCTGGGTTGTCACTGAGACGGTCTAGGGCAACGGGACTCTACCTTTCGATATAGGTCCGGCCTCGTTCTATCTACCGGCACGTCCAATCTTATTCGGGGTTCCTGGTCACTTCACTTGAGGACACACGGTAGGGAATCACTCATAAGATCCTGCAGATGCACACTAGACTGAGCTTACAGGTACACACACATATATATCGATGGTCCACTCCCTTGGGCGACACTGATGGGCCCAGGGCGATTCCTCCGTCAGGAGGGAACAGGGGCGGAGTGACGGGCTCCTGGGCAGGGTCCCCACACGTGGCTGTGGGCTAGGGGCTCGGCCCGAAGAGGGCTAGGAGCCGGGCCTGATGTCGGACCTGTGAGCGTCGTCGGGAGACCTCGTCCACCAGTAGGTCGCGCCCTGGTGTGCCGGGCAACTCCTGGGGCAGCTGGGGACCCGGGGAACTGGAACCCGGGGCGGCTGGGCTGCGGTGACAGCTCGAGGGCGGCGGCGCCGTCAGGGACGCCTCACGGGAAGCTCAGCCCGGGGGAGTGGTGGACGGAGCTCGGCGGCAGCTTCGGCTGGTCACCCGGGTGGAGTCACACGGAAACGAGGTCCTGGGCGAGACTCTGCCACGTCTCAGGTGTGGGGCCTTCTCCGACGGCTGGTGCTCCCGTAGGAGGGGAGTGGACTAGGCCCAGCTCTACTCTGGACCCGACGTGACTCGTGGCCAATGCCTGGTGGGTTACGGGGAGGGTAGTCTCCTGGCGGCTTGTGGCCTGCTCTGTGCTGGGCCTGTTCTCCTGGCGGCTTGTGGCCTGCTCTATACTGGGCCAAGCATGACTCGTGGCCAACGCCTGTGGGGCCGTAGAGATAGCTTCCTCGCAGCTTGTGGCCTGCACTGCACTAGGTCTAGTTTCTGGGCGGCTTGTGGCCTGCACTGTATTTGGTCTGGCGTGACTCGTGGCCAACGCCGAGAAGGCGCAGGGAGAGACAGTTGCCTGGCGGCTCGTGGCCTGCTCTGCACTGGGCCAGCGTGACCCGTGGCCAGCACCTGCGGTGTTGTAGGGATAGTTGCCTGGCGGCTCGTGGCCTGCACTGCACTAGGTCTAGTTCCTTGGCGGCTTGTGGCCTGCACTGTATTTGGCCTGGCGTGACTCATGGCCAACACCGAGAGGGCACGGGGAGAGACAGGTTCCTGGCGGCTTGTGGCCTGCACTGTGTTGGGCCACTTTCCCTGGCGGCTTATGGCCTGCACTGTGTTGGGCCTCTTTCCCT
>JAGKTI010036252.1:0-11102 GCA_018397915.1 Birgus latro
AGAACACCCTGTGTCTAAAAGAGCACATCCCTTAGATTCTTCTACTAGAGTCTGTGCCTTACCTCTACTAGCGGCATCATCCGCATAGCCCATAAACATCGACAGATGCACTGTTTCAGAATTCTCTTCTCGGCTGCCGTCATTTTCGTATGCATCCGGACAGTCACGTGCCCAATGAAATCTAGAATCACATACGAAACACTTTGATACCTTTCCGTCAGGCCCAAGTGGGTTCTGCCTCCTGCCGGTGGATGAGCGTTGGGGAATTCTAGCAGATACAGTTGAAAATCGGCCACTACCCCGACGTCGATCACGTTTTGCACCACCCCGCAACATTCTCCGTCCTCGTCGAGTACCTCTAGCATAAAGCGTTTCGTCACCCTCAACTTCGTCACTCCAAAATACTGGTTCGTCTTTCACCTCCCTGGCAGACACCGATGCCTCGTTCTGCCTGCCAATTTCACCAGCAAAAATACGATTCAGGGCAGATTTCATATTTTTGTATGTCACCTCAGTTATCGCGAACATCACTAGTTGTCGTTCACTGTCTGAAAGTTTGCATGCAGCTAAGAGCATAAAAGCCATCACAGAATTTGGCAGTTCCATGTCCTGCTTGGTAAATTTAAAGTAAACATGCTCAAATTCTGTCACGAACTCCCGAATGTTCATATCATTGGCTCTTCTGAAGTTATACAGCTCAAAAAACGCTGCAAACTGTCGACGTCCTTTGTCCACGAGAAACAAACCGTCTAATTTTTCAGCAGGGTCTGAACACCATCCTTCTGCTTCAGAACATCTGTTTCAATCTGCGAAGATGCCACCCTCGCTCTCCCAGACAATGACAGATGAATAGCTAAAGCTTGTGTTTCTGCCGATAGGTCTGTCAGTTCGCACCAAATGCCAATATCTTTTTTCCAGCTCTCATATGTGGAATCATTTCCCAGTTTTGGAGGCCACTTGGTCGAACACGACGCCATTCTCGAACTACGCTCTGCTACCAGTGTTGGAACTAGACAGCCACACTCACCGGCGTCACGATGTGAACTGCCAAGGCTCCCGGTTGCATACCACAGGAACCTTCCGATGACGTCATCACTCGTGACTTAGATGTGTGCGTGCGCACACACACTAACAGGCCTGTCACTCAGTGTAGAGTCACCCACAGGCAGAAGGACAAGGAAAGACTGAAGGAAAGAAAGACAAAAGAAGGAGTGTAAAGTCACCCGTAGGCAGAAAGACAAGGAAAGAATGAAGGAAAGAAAGACAGAAGAGGAGTGAAGGAAAGAAGGATGGAGGAGAGGGAAGGGGAGACACCCAAGAGCAGCACTACATTGAGTGAGTTATTAAGATTATAATTCCTCCTCCTTTTCTTAAATTTCTGTCTCTTCTCCATATATTGTATTCCTTTAAGTTTAGGGTATCATTTGGTATCTTTGGGGTTAATTTTGTTTCAGTTTGGCATATAATATGTGGTTCCTTTTCTTTGGTATAGTCTTTCATCTCTAATAATTTAGACACCATTCCATCTACATCTGAGTACATCAACTTAATCATTTCGTTTACATACTTGCCGCAGCTTGAGTCTACTACCTTCCTTCTTTTTAATCCCTGTTGGTTATGTACCACTTTTCATACCTGCAATCCAGTTACTGTACATGTACTTTGTAAAAAAAATTAACTCTTCGCTTCCTCTGATCTTTCCTCGTTCTTATCCAGTTACTCTGTAAAAAATTCACTCTTCTCTTCCTCTGATCTTTCCTCATTCTTTGTTTTTGCTTCCTCCCTCTTCTCCTTTAGTTTTTGCAATTCCTCCTTAGTTGGGCATTTTTTTATCCATACTTTTTTTTAATTCCTCTTTTTCCATGAGTCTGCATTTTTTAGTACTTCCTCCACAGTGTTCACACTCTAGGGCCCTTGACTTATATTCCTCATATTTCCCCAGCCTTTTGTGTTCCTCTGTGTCTTTATCACAGATTTCCTCTGATACTTCCTTCAATATGTTCATTATATTTGCCATCTCCTTTTTGTCTCGAAGTTTTGTTTCTTATATGTTCTTCATCTATACCAGTGATTACTACAGATTTGTTGATATCTGCTGAATCTTTAACCAGTTTTGGGTTATTTCTAATTATTCTTTCACTTCCTTTCTCATGGTTTTTTCTATGACTTTTGTTTCTAAGTCATTCCTTACCTTCACCATTTCAGCATACATAGTTTCTGCATTTTCTTTATAACTTTGCATCACTTCATTCACCTGGGTTATCTTCTCTTCAGTATCACTGCTTTGGTCTACTTAACTGCTTGCTTGCCTAATTGTCTCTGTATCATTTCTGAACTCCATAATACTCTCATAGCTGACAGCTGTACTTGTCATTTCACTTAACTTCCTTCTACGTGAACCCACCTCAACTGACAGCTCATCTTCTTTTTTGTTTAATTCCTTTACTAATTTTTCATTTTTTCATTTGCTTCCTTCTGCATACGTAAATGCTTCTTAATTTCATCTACTTCACTCTGAAAAGTTTTCCCCAGTTTGTTCACTTTCTCTACTAATTTATTATGTTTCCATTTCAACCAGTTCTGGGTAGAAATCATCATCCTGTTTTCTAGTTTTATCCCTTTTCTTTACTCCTTCCATATTTACTTTACTAAAGTTGGTTTTCATCTTGTGGTTCTTTCACTCAGAAAGGTAAGTTATTCTTACAAGTTTGCATTTCCTTGCTACCCACTGACAGACAACACCCAGCTGTTGATGCATTGTCAGCGGATTCTTACACTACTAGGATGTATTCTATTAATTGAACAACACTTTTGCTTATACTTGCTCTACTATATCAGAACATCATTTAGTTTAACCTAGTACAGAGCTTGACTCATATAAAGATACTATTTAAGGGTGGCCAGCACAGAGCAAGGTGATATGCTTGTTGTCTCTCTGATGCCTTAACTGTGTGTGTGTGTAGCCAGTTGTGGCCAAGGGTGGCCAGTGTGGAGCGAGGTGATATACTTGTTGTCTCTCTGGCGCCTCAGCTCCATGTGTGTGTGTGTGTGTGTATATATACCATCTGACTCGCAAGTTTATACCTGTCTGCCACAGTTCCATGACATAAGGCTGCTGTTTAGGTATTTGTTTCGAGTTTCTTTCTAACCACAATATTATGTTCTAAATATTCTGTATGCTTTAGTTCAAGAATTTTACCATTTACAACAGTCAGTAGAATGTGGGATACAACCATATCTTTGAAAAATAATTACAGCCTTAGTTCATGTCTAAAATGGTGGAGCAATAAGTGCTGAAGTCTAGGGTCATTGGGTAAAACAAACATCTATACAGTAAGACCTCACTATAACAGACTAATTGGGGCTCAGGCCAGTCCGAAATATGTGATTTTCCGATAAAAGCGACATCCGGACTTACCCCTGCTAATCCGGACTTTTTCCGATATATCAGACATTAGTCCGGATTGTATCAGTAGTTTTCACCACCACTGCAGTATTGTACTGTGTTATACCTTCACTACATTAATCAAATGGTATAATAATACTGTACTGTGCACTGAAAAACATGTCTTTTACTTGTCTTATTGTGGTGAACATAGCTGAAGTTGTCAGGCAGTCCAGACTGCTTTCTGGCTATATTGGACTTTTTCCGATATATAGGAGTTTAGTCCGGTAGCTCCTCGAGTCCGATAAAAGCGAATTCCGGTCTACTGAAGTCCGTTATATCGAGGTTTTACTGTATATTTTTCATTATTGTACAGCTGACTCCGATACAATTCCAATTATCGGATAATTTTTCCCCTTGGATACCGATACCAATATTAATTGGCTTTTGCTTGCCAATTTACAGCACTAACCACAATATGTGCTAACCCAATATCAAATCAACTTCATTAATGTAAATGATTTTCAGAGAATTCAGATCAAATCTTATATGGCCGAATACACACATCACACAGGAAATAATATAAACAACATAACATACAAATCTTTCATGACCCTAGTGACTGCACCATTTACCCTAACAACTGCACCATTAGGTTTCTTGGTCCACTCCCCCATGTACAAAAAAATGGGGAAAAAAAATTTCTCAAAAATAGTTTTTGCTCCTATGAAATGAAAGAGTACATGAAAAAGTATGGGAAAAACAAATATCCATCCATTCATTCATCCATCATCCAATCCTAAGTTGCCCCATGAGAAGCATAAGAACCCAGGGCTAGGCAAGTTGGTCCTGACATTTAAGATGAGAGTGAAAAAACAAATATGAGTTCATTATTTACATTAGTTCTGCCATGGTGAAGTAATGAGGACATATGGGAGAAATACGTAGCATGCCTGTTTCAAAAAAAGCTTGCTCATATGATGTACATCGCAGCTAAAAGTTTTCCATCATATGATGTACTTCGCAGCTATCGCGTTAAAACAAAATTTATACCAAACGAGAATTAAAAGAAAAATGCAATATACAGTAACTGTAACAAAGCAAAGCCTTTATACCTTCTTCAAGTAAGAATTAAAGTAGAAAATTTACTTACCTCAAAATACCATACATTAATGGTACTTCTTGTCAACCCTAGAACTGTTCATGTATTGTGGCCAGGTCTGACAACTAACTGTGGGATGTGTCTAGGAGAGTTCCTGTCAAAGTCTATCTATCTATCTATTGCCAGACACCTCAATCCAGTAAGAGGTGGCCACAAACAAATCGCCTCCATGTCGCTCTGTCCCCTGCCATTTCACTACCCTGCTCCCAGCTCACACACCCCCCCTCATATACCCCCACTCAATCCCTCCACCTCATCCTTGGCCTCCCCCTCCCTCTCTCCCCCTCCACCTCACTCACATACACTCTCCTCATCAGTCTCTCACTCTCCATCCTCTCCACATGCCCAAACCACCTTAACATGTTTCTCCTAACACTTCCTATCACGTCCACATCCACACCACAACGCTCCTTCACTTCCTTATTTGTTAGTCTGTCTCTCCATATGACTCCACATGCTCCTCTCAAATAACTCATTTCCACTGCTCTCACTCTTGACTTCTGTCCCTCCAACAGGGTCCAAGCTTCATTTCCATATGTTAGAGTTGGTATCACAATACTGTCATGTGGCAACTTTTTCACTTCCATGCTCACTTCCCTGTTTCTTATGACTGCTTTCAAGGAACCAGCAACCTTCCTTCCCTGCTGCACCCTTTCAAGCACTTCACCCTCCAGACTTCCATCCTTACTCATCACACTACCCAAGTACTTAAATGCACTCACATTCTCCATATCCTCCCCATCCAGTCTCACTGTACATTCACTAGCTTCACTTCTCTCGAAGACCATCACTTTACTCTTCCCTACATTCACCTTTAGATTCCGCTTCTTACACACTCTCCCAGACTCATCTACCAAGCCTTGCAGCTCCCCTTCGTCTTCACTCAACAACGCAGTATCATCTGCAAACAACAGTACTGGAAGTTTCCAAACACTGCCCTCTCTCACTAGGGCCGCTCCAACATCCACTGCCCGACCTTGTATCTCTTTTATAACCCCATCCATATACAGATTGAACAACCATGGAGACATGACACATCCTTGTATCAAACCAACCTTCAAATGGAAAAATTCACTCAGTTTGCCATCCACATGAACTGCAGCCTTAGCACCCTTATACATACTCTTCACTCCCTTCAACAACTTCCCATCTACTCCATAATTATATTCTTAATACTTTCCACAATCCTTATCTATCCGCCCTGTCATATGGTTTCTCCAAATCCATGAAGGCTGCATACAACTTCTTTCCCTTCTCTAGCAACTTTTCCACCAAAGATCTACAAATGAATATCTGATCTACACAACCTCTTCCCTTCCTAAAACCTCCTTGTTCTTCTCCCACTAATTCCTCTGTTATTTCCCTAACTCTGTCAATAAGTATCCTACCATATACTTTCCTATAACACCATGAAGGCAAATGCCCCTATGATTACCACACACTTCTTTTTCCCCTTTTCCTTTGTACAGGGGAATAATTATACCTGACTTCCAATCCTCCGGGACTCTACCTTCCTCCCAGGCCAATCTGCACACCTTCCACATCCATTCTATTACTATCTCTCCCCCATGCTTCAGCATTTCACCATACACTCCAATTCCTGGGGCTTTCCCCATTTTAACTTTCTTCACTGCTTCCACTGCTTCCATCCTACTGATTTCTTCCCCTCTTCTCACAACCCTCCTTCTCCCAGCCATTCCCCAGCCACTTATACTTGCATTACTTTCATCCTCTGTGTTCAACAGTTCATTAAAGTGTTCTCTCCATCTGTTCACTTTTTCTCTCTTCTCCACTAGTAATCTACCATTTTTATCTTTCACACCCCAACTAACTTCGTTGGCACCCTGTCTACCTCTCTTTACCTCTTTCCAGAACATTTTCTTACATTCCCTCCACTTTACACTCCAATTCCTTCCAAATTCCTCATCCACTCTCTTCTTACTCTCTCTTACTAATCTTTTCACCTCTCTCCTCCTCTCTACATATAACTCTCTCTTCTGTCTCTTAACTTCTTCAATGCCCCTGTTCCTCATCCACTCATTATATGCTTTCTTTTGCCACAGCCTCTCTCACCTCTTCAGTCCACCATGCTGTTCCCTGAACCCCCTTTTGTCTTCTCTTCACCCCACACACCACCTCACATGCTGCACAGATTTCTTCTGTGAATATCTTGCACACACCTTCCACGTCCCCCATCTGCTACAATCTATATTTGCCCAATCGCTCCTCCACTTCCCTTTTATATTCAGCCTTTATTCCATCCTCTTGTAACTTTTCTACCCTCCTGTCAAGGTGTATAGCAATAATCACCATTCAACAGTCATCAGAATTTAAAAGACGATTAACTCCATGGATGTTTATGACGTCTGCTGTCAGCGGTTTGGTAAAATGAAGGAAACAGTCAAGAACAAAAATTTGCCTACTATTCCACTGCACCTATTTGATATTTAAGGCATGTCATTCACTTTCTTCCTAAACACTTCATATCAGACTCATCAACTGATGCAGAAATATGCCAAACCTCTCTGCTTAGGAATATTAGCCAGCAACTGAATGGCATCACCAAATGATAATTAAGAAGAAACTGATGATAATCATAATTATGAGGTAAATAATGTGAACACAGCAGACTAGCAACATACCCGAGTTTGAGTGTTGCAGTACTGAAGAGCAGTGCAATAGTGGAGAGTGAGAAGAGCCAGTGCCTGGGTTCTGGCATCACACTGTGAGATTTGGAGGGATACGCTGGCACGAGTGAGGGAGTCTCCAGCTTCACTTGCCTCTCGCTCCTGTTTTGCCAAGTCCACTCTCACTTCTCCTTCATTGTCAATAGCAGACTGTAACTGTCCCAGCTGAAAAAGCAGAAACTTCCATTAATATTTATGTGTTATCTTAGTATTCTTATCATCATCCTTGAGGTTGGATCATATGAACGACTGAACATATAACTACAAACATATAAAATCTTGAAAGCTACAACTGAACCATATCTTTCAGGAAGCCACAAAATTTGCCCTTCTCAGACAGGCACAAGCTCACCTAGCCATGAAGACTAGGAAGTGGTCATAACACTTCTGTTTTATTATAAATTTATACTACAATTCTCAAACAATCCACCATACCCTTACCATAATGTAGCCCTGCATACCATAACTCACTTACTCTCCTCATACAACAAAAGATCTCTGGGTGCACCCAGCTGAAGTGGCCAGTTTCCTGCACACCACCACCACAACAACAACAATGCTTGAAAACACTGCTTAATTATGCTTACCGTTAAGTTAATCTTACTGATGCGCTGGGGTGCTGGAAGGTGAGCATAGAGGTCTCTGGCAGAGTCCCTTGCAAGAGTGACTAGACGCTCATCGTGTGGGAGAAGCATAAGGCGATCCAGTGCTCCCTGAATTGTGTCACCTTCATCCCACTCCACCACAAAGGGGTTGGATCCTTCACTCAATGAAACCTGTCATACATACAGTACAGTACATTATTATCAGCTAATGATTTGAGAATGTAAACCATATGAGGTGTACACAATTTTTTAAACCTGAAAATTATAAATGTATATCTTTTCTGTTTAAAAATAAATAAATAAGTTATATGAAAAGTCTTCAAAATATAGGGATGTTTAGGGATTTTACTTTGCCTCTAAATACAGTACAGTTGGAAAAAAAATCATGACCTTAACAACTGGTGCAGTAGATAATTTGCACCCTCCCCCCCAAAAAAAAGGAAAAATTGCCCTGCTGCTAAATTGTATAATATTAATCATCATCATCATCATCATCAAAAGAACAATAATAAAAATGTCCTTGACACCTGATGTAGCAAATCATTTGGGGGGTGAAAAAATCTACACTACACAGCCTGGAGCTGCAGCCAACAAAGCAAAACAATGTCCTTAACAGTCTACTCTACTCATACTTATGCTTGCCTCTGCAACCTGTTAAAGCATATTCCAGTAATATGTTCTTTAACCTCTTGAATCCCAATGATGTAATTTATGATTATTCTTTTCTCTGTGCAAATTTTTTATATACATTTGAGTCATTAGACCCTTTACAAAAAGAAGTTTCCAAACTAAATAAAGCTATCTGGAGTATGCAAGAATAAACCAATAAAATCAGCCATCAGATTCAAAGGGTTAATGTTATTAGTAATGGGCATGTCAACAGCTTGCAGCCAAAGCAGTTCTTATACTGTACATTGCTATACTTGAATGCAATATCTGTATATCTAATTTGGTACTGTACTGGTACGATCAGGACAATTTTGATCCAAGCCAATTCACATGAACAGCAACTTTGTATGCAGCACACACTACAGTGGAGGTTCAGTTATGCTTATTAAACATAAACTTCACTTCTCAAATACCCTGTAATCATTCAACCACATCATAACAAGGGTAGCCCCATCCCACCAACTTTTATTCCTGTATTCAGTTACCGAAAATTTCAGTAAATTATTATTTTTCGTTTTTATTTCATTACATACAGAACTATTTTATACATGACGGGATACCATCTATGCACTTTCATGATTTCACTCAACTGTATCCATATCCCTAACAACCAAAGCAACTACTGTATCAGGAAGAAGAGGAACAGAAAGAGGAGGAGGAGGGAGAAGATCAGGAAGTGGAGAAGCAGCAGCAACAGGAGGAAGATGAGGAGAAAGAGAGGATAGCATGGGATCTAGACTTCAGCCATTTCACTGTTAATTCACTGGGAAAAAAAATAAATAAATAAATAAATAAATAAATAAAATGTCCCCAAACACAGTTATACTAGAAATACTCATACAGTAAAACCTCCGTAATTTGGAACCCTTTTAGTCAGGATTACGCTTAAGTGGCATGGTATGTGATATTCATTGATGAAAATTTAAATTTTTCAAAAAATTTGTAAAAATCCCAGAAAAAACTCCCGTAAGTCATAAAATGTTGTCCTATGGAAACCCAATCTATGCATGATGCACTAGGTTTATCATGTTTTAGCCTGTGAGTGCCCAGTGAATCAACATGCAGCCTCCTGAGCAGTGTGTCCTCAGAGTTGCCTGCAAAAATTTTCTGCAGTGACTCAGGTAATGATTAATTATGCATACAATAGTGCTTTACAGTAGTAATTAAGGCCTGTATATAAAATGAATATAGAGTGAAACAGTGTTCTTAAGGCCTGTATATAGAGTGTAGGGAAGTGAAACTGTGATTACAGTTAGAAAACGTTGCACAAAAGTTATCATATGCTCCCATAACACCTCTATATCCTACCAAAAGGCTCTTCTTATGCTTGGATTACACCCTCTGCAAACATGGCAAGTGATTTTTTTTTTTTTTTTTTTTTTTAAGTCAGGAGGCCTCACACTTTCCATATGTCAGAATTTCATTAAGTTGGAATGACCTCAGCACCAGTTGTTCCGACTTAAAGAGGTTTTAATGTATTAAAGTACGGTCATCAAAAATCAATCAACATTTAATGAGAGAAAAGGTGCAATCATTAAAATGAACCATTCACAACCCAGTCAACTATAGGACAAAGGATGCCATTACTTTACAGTAATCAGCTGCTTTGATGACACCTACATTCTGACCTGTACCATCCTAAAGAACTGTCCGAGAGTAAGGTTATATTTCTGGCATCAGCCTACTTTTTTTTTTTTTTTTTATGCAAGGAAGAAGGAACCAAAGGCCACAGGCCTGCATACTGTTCCTTCCAAGAAAAAGCAAAAACAATACAAAAGAGAGCCAAATTCAAGATCCGTTCAATTCGAGATGCCTGGACACACTGCGTTTGAAAGACTGGAGATCATAGGAAGTAGGAAATACAGACAGAGGAAGACAGTTCCAGAGTTGACCAGTTGCATAAATGAAGGACTAGGAGTAACAGTTAACTCTTGCATTAGAGAGTTGGACAGAAAAGAGATGAGAGTTTGTTGCTAGACGGGTACTACGTGCCCGTCGTAGAGGTGGAGGGATGCAAGCAGACAGTTCAGAGGAACAGTGACCATTGAAGTAGCGATAGAAGAGAGATAAAGATGCAACAGTGCGGCGAAGAGACAATGGTTGAAGGGAATCAGTAAGAGGAGGAGAGTTAATGAGACGAAAAGCCTTTGACTCCACCCTATTGAGAAGAGCTGCATGTGGAGAGCCTCCCCACACATGAGAGTTGTACTCCATACACGGGCGAATAAAACCCGTGTACAAGGTCAACAACTGTGCAGGGGTAAAGAAAGTACGGAATCGGCTTAGCACACCTAATCTCTTGGAAGCAGATTTCACAAGAGATGTAATATGTTCTTTCCAAGACAAATCCTGAGAGAATGAAACCCCAAGCATGTTCAAGGATGATGCAGGACATAACTGTTCATTATTAAACATTAGTGGGTAATCCTGAGGAAGATTTTGTCGGGTTGATAAGTGTAAAAACTGAGTTTTTGATGCATTGAAAATAACAAGATTATTTTTACCCCAGTCAGAGATACGAGCCAAATCAGACATTAGGTGTGCCATAGCCTCATCCCTCTTTTGTTGAAGCAACTGCTGAGATGGACGTTGCG
>JAGKTI010036253.1:0-11102 GCA_018397915.1 Birgus latro
GATCTTACCTACGCCACTATCTCAATTTTTTTTCCTGGTCGGTTGGCTTGAAAATTACTATTCATTTAACCATCTGTTTATTCATATAAAAACCGCGCTGACTCGGAAATGTCACATGTATGCAATGTAATGCATTCCCATGAAAGGAGATTTTTCAGTGGGGGTGGAATCATCCAACATTTTGCAGAAAGTGTCGTCTGTGGTGTGAGTGTCTGCACCGATACTTTTCAGCCAAGTGTACGTGGGCCTGATACCTCGAAACGCTTATCAACATTTTCGATTAAGGCCTTCAGTACCATCTTTTAGTCCAAGAGTGCAAAAGACAGGTGACTCATCACTAAAAAAATGGGCCCGCAACTACCAGACATCAAAACACACATCCCAATACGGGCATGTGTGCTATTATTTATTGAAGACGGTTAAAAATACATGAATATGCATATCCTGCAATTGCATGAGAAACAAACCTCGGGTAATGTCACACCTTTCTTTCTTTCTAAAACTTTCTAAAATGTGACGTCTGCAAAACATATTATTTGTGCTGTCTATAGGACATACGATATATTTGCCTTTGGATTGGGTTTCCAACTGGGGGGGAGGTAAATATACCCTCCACTGACCCCTTGGCTACTAAAAGCCCTTCCAAGTTTGAGTAATCTCGTCTCGTGGTCGAGCATTGAAAAATAAGTATACCATTGAAAACGAGTAAATTTAGTGAGATCCACAGATTTCTACATCACAAGCCATAAACAACGCATGGGCTTTGGTGGTGGATGCAGCTTTAAGTACATTTTCAATTCCTTCAGTACAAGAGGTCTCACTGAGGCAAAATCCATTCATCTAACAGGATAACTGACAGGGAAAGTACTCCACAAATATTCCTCCAGGATACAACACACAACCGTCGCTTTGCCAATCCAGGTCCCCGTTTTTGTACTAGATGTGAACAGATTAAGTAGAAATCTTACTCAAAGGTCTCGTGTTTGACCCGGGAATCGAACCTGAGACCGTTCGGTCGCGGAATTACACCATCACCACCTTCCCTCCGGCATTTCGTTAAACTTGTCGTTACAACAAATTCACGCCTATCGACTGCACAATAACAGTGGTTAAAAAAAAAAATGGCTCTAGGTGTAAAACTTGGAAAGCATGGACTGTACGACCTTTCAGTAGATAAAACAAAAATATTCAGTGTAAGTTTCTACTGAGCATGGACACAACGATAATTTTCTCCTCCCATCTCATGTCGGAGAGTGGCAAAGGAAATAGCAAATACTGTACTGAATACGGTGATGGAGAATGTTATAAAACCCCTTCACTAACACAAGGTTTCTTTCATGTTTCCTTTTTTTTTTTTTTTTCCAGACGACGATACTCAGTTTGCAGGCGAGAGTTTATGGTGAAGGTGTTACACAAGACCTTCTTTAAACCATTTATTGCTTGGATGCTGTTTTAACTCATTCACTGGGATGATGTTTATCGTTTAAGATACTCCAAGGTGATTTAATTAAAGTTATGGAGGTTGTAATACTGAAGAGATGAAGGTTGTACATCTCCGTTTACTCGGAAAGTGTCGCTTAAGCAGAATATAGCTATCAGAAGCCAGCAATAAAATAATGTCATCAGACTGAGGGGGTTAGGCACAATAAAACCGCCAGGTAACTGCAAGAAGGAAATAAATATGACGCTTTCAGACTAAAGAAGTTAATTAAACTCATCTGACTACCGTCTAACGTAGTAGGAAATATTTAAAAAAAAAAAGAAAACACTGATGGCAAAGGGTTTCTCGTGGAGTGAGCAGTTTGAAGCGCTCCAGAACCTGCTGACCGTCACTACAGACATTTTTACCACACATTACCAAACAACCTGGGTATTATTTTGACCAAGTTCTACGCCAAGCGGGGTGGGCAAGTAACTATCAAGTGTTTTTTATTGTGCAAGCAGCGAGCAGAGGAAGCAGTGAATGCCAATGCCAAACTGTGCTACTGTTGCATACCAACTGAATAACTACACGCACATCCACGAGAGGGATTTCAATAAGGAAAAAAAAATGGATACACCGAACTTCTAAAGCCAGTTTTGAATCTAAGTAAACACAACTCCCAAGATTTGCAGTCAAGGACAAAAGGAGTCCTATTATTCCTGCCTCTACCTTACAGTTAGGACATATCTGTCACTTTCATTTTATGGGCACAGAAGTATTCCAGACTCTTTCCACCTTGAAATATAAACCGGTATAATGTGAAACAGAAGGATGAAATATCAAGAGTACTTTTATCCCAGGCTGTAGGGGATGAATTCTGCATGAGGGAAGTCCACAGATGTTTGGGAACAAATCATACAACAGTCATAGATAACAGCCTCAGAAACGAAGCACGGCAACTGTTCGCAAACCTCCCATTGTGTTTTCAAGAATCACTAATAATCAGATAAAATTATGCCTTCAGACAACAATAAGCAATAAATAACAACAAAAATAATAATAACCATTATCATCTAATCCAGTGTTGCTTCATGAGGAGCGTAGAAGCCTGGGGCTAGGCAAGTTGGTCCTCACATTTAAGATGAGACCGACCAGCCCCATTCATCCCTGTGTGGCATTACGTGAGAAATAAACCCCAACCACCCCTTAGATATAAAACTGCACCGGCTCACTCTGACTGGAGCGCCTTATTTACCCACTAAACCAACTTGTGCCATAATTTGGTTATGTGGCTACCACCCATCGTAGTAAATTGTTTCCTGGTGCACAGGCAATCTGGCTACTCACTCACTGTAGAGTCACCAGTAGACAGATGGGAGAGGAAAGAATGAAGGACAATGAGTGAGAGGCGGAAGGAAGGAAATTTTTTTTTTTTTTTTTTTTTTTTTAGAAAGAAAGAAGAGGAAGGAAGGAAAGAAAGACAGAAGAGGAAGGAAGGAGAGAAGGACGGAAGAGAGGGAAGGGCAGGCACCGGAGAGCAGCACTAAATCGAGTGAGTGGATGGTGAGCACCCCCACCTACCACAATCAATCAATCAATAATAATAACAATAATAACTAGAATGGTACTCAGCAAAGCGCATACCTCCGCCAAGGCCGAACATGCAAATGGAAAAAGATTACCTACCTATAAAAGCATATTTAAATCAGCTAGATCCGGAATTTTATACGGATCCGCGCCAAACTGTACACATTCGTAGATACCAACAACCTAAGTATGTCTGATATTTTCCATCAAGATCAATGCTATATTCACTGAAAAATTTTACGAAAATGTCGAAAAACGCCATATTTCGCAATGTTAAACAAAGTGAAAAAAAAAAAAAATCCTGGATCCGCAACTTTATCCGGATCAGCACCAAAATTTATAGGATCTGTTCTGGGCCAAGGCCCATTCTCCTACCAACTTTCTTGGAAATCCATCCAGTAGTTTTTGTGTAATCTTGCTCACAAACCAGCCAACCAACCAACCAACAAACAAACAAACGGTCAGGGGCTTGGCGGAGGTAAAAATAACAATAATAATAATAATAATAATAATAATAACAATAATAATAACAATAATAATAATAATAAACAATAATGGACTGAGTACATGGAGTGCTATATTATTCTAACGGGATATAACACTTTTCAATATTCAGGCATCTTCGCTCAAACATTCAATGGCTATAATAAGTGGCAATGACAGGCAAGGCTGCTGTGGAGGTACAGCTATGCGAAGGTCTTGTCTGAGATCATTTCGGTCAAAGTGACTGAATTCAAACAACACTGGGTGAAGCAGGCACGATCCTCCAGCACCAATAATTTTCTAGAACAACGTTAGAGCAGAAGTGTAACAGGTGGTTAAGAGAACGCTCACATTATCCATGTGAAGACTTAAGAACCGAAACTAATTCTTGAGTTTTATTAGAAGTTAATACGCAAGAAAATACATACTCGCATTTGCCATTACGTATTACATATAAATGCATCGTTAGTCGCTATGAACAAAATCCCGTTGTTTCCGACACTTAACATTTTCGTATTACTTATATAAGCTCAACACATTCACTGCGCTGAGTATAATCATCGTGTGGTGAGAAAATAAATAAGTAAATAATTAAATAAATAATAGACATATAAACAAACTAGAGGGGCACTCACTGGAGCGCATCTCTCCGACAAGTGCAACGTAATCTAGAAACCACTATTCATAATGGGTTAGGTTTTCTCATCATTGATTAGTGTTCCACAAAAAATGTGTTCCGGATCAAGAATCTGTAATACGATCTGGACTGGTCCCAAAAGCTAATCGACTGTTCCCTGGGACATGGGCTATCTACCCACCAAATTTGGTCTGAATCTCTCTTTAGTTTTTGAGTAATCCTGCTAACAGACAGACAAACAAACAAACTGAGGTGAGAACATACTCTCCTTGTCGGAGAGAATAAATACAAGCTAAAAACTAGAAAGCACTCACAGAGCGCATACCTCCGCCAATGCCATTGTCAATAAAGAGGATCCGGATCCGGATCTGTGGATATAGGATCCGGATCTGGATCTGCCCCAAAATTTAATGAAATCTTTCTTGGTCCATGGCCCACCTTTCCAGAAAGTTTCATTGAAATTCATTAAGAACTTCCGGAGATATTGTGCGGGATACTACAGATCCGGATACAGATCCTCCCCCAAATTTAACCATTTCTTCCTTGGCCCGTGGCCCACCCTTCCACAAATTTCATTAAAATCCGTTCATAACTTTTTGAGTAATCCAGGATCCGAATCCGTGGGTATAGGATTCGGATCCGCCCCCAAATTTAATCATTTCTTTCTTGGTCAATGGCCCACCTTTCCGCAAAATGTAACTGAAATTCATGGAGAACTTTTAGAGACACTGTGTGTGATACTCCGGACCCGGATCCGGATCTGCTCCAAAATTTAATCATTTCTTCCTTGGCCCATGGACCCATGGCCACCCTTCTACAAAATGTAATCAAAATCCGTTTATAACATTTTGAGTAATCCTGATAACAAACAAACAAATAAACGCAGGCAAAAAACAACCTCCTTGGCGTAGGTAAAAAGGGAAGTGATACCAGAGACCAATGAATTTCGTTCTAACCTTCTGTACTAGCACCGGTTTTCCTTTAGTTTGGTCTTATCAGAGACAAAATATAACTAGACAGGTCACCGTAATGAAGGGGTTATTTTGTTCTAACTTCAAACTGCTCTCTTACCCTACACCAACCTAAAACAACTTCATATTACGCTAAATGGTCCTAGTCGGCATATCAGTGCCTCACTCGCCCTGGCATACTGCTCCAGCCTTTTCGCAATTAAGTTCAAACAGACTAGCGCCCATCAACTGCACAAAGGTGGTTAAAGCTGATAACCACAGTGGATTTTCCCTCTTGAATCTGATGACTCTTTTATTATTAATATTATTATTATTCCTATGACTTCTAGGATTTTATTACCCGTCCCCGCCCCGGAGGGGCTCGGGGACGGGTATGTTTTCACTCGGTTTGTCTCTTTGTTTGTTTGTTTGTCTGTCTGGCTGTCTATCAACTTTACGCGAAAACTACTGGTGCAATTTTGACTAAAATTACAGGGATCACCTGATAAAATTTTGGGTCAAATTAGGCCAGAGACCAGGCTTTAGACCCCCAAAAAGAAAGAAAGAAAAAAAATTCATCAAAACTCCTTTCAAATTCGTCATAGCAACATGAAACCAAAACCTAAAGGTGCATCTTTCATATCTGCTTAACTTGCCTCAGTACATCAGGGGGGTCACACCCCCAATTAGCGGTAGGGGGGTCAATGATCAGGTGGGTCGGCCTAAAATTTGAAATTGGCATAAAATCGTCAGTTTTCACCCGATTTACCCCAAATTTGATACGAGACATCTTTGATTGGATATCCTGTTGTGTTTATACGTCAGCACTAAAATGACTGCCGGAGACGGGTTTGCTGTGCCTTGGCACCGCTTCTTGTTCGTTAAAATGATAATCCCATATTGCCGTAGCTAGAGCATATATTGCTTTTGATTCTACCACAATAACTGAACAAAGATGCACAATATCAACCTACTGTACAGTATGTTAGCGGCACTATACTCACCGAATTTATCTAACCCTCGGGGACAACATGAAGGGGTATCAGATGGCATCAAATGATAATATAAGCTCACCACATGACTGTTACTGCTGTTTCTATAGTCCCAGGCTCATCATCAGAACATGAACTCAGTGGACTGCAGGTTGAAGCTGTCCTTCTTTTACAATCTGCCACCCTCGTTTCGGGTGATGCGAAGGAAACTGAGAAGCGTTGTATAAATGGGCAGTTCCTTAACCCAGCTGCATCGATGCCACCACGTGAAGGCATACCTCTACAGCGCTAACCACATAATCTGCACATGCCGTTTCTGTGATAAGCTCTGCCTTCTAGCAGTATCCGTCAAAATTAAGTAGCACTACTAGCTAATCACATGCCTCTTCATGACGTAAGACGTTTATGTAACACAATAATATTGTAAGTCATCACTGACTGACGCCACTAGCACTGTACAGTATACAAAGCCCTTCAATCTAATGAAGTATACAGGATGTCCACAAGCTCCTACTGGGTTTACAGACGCTTATTGTGTGCATACGGCTTAACGTACTAAGATGAAGACTTTTTTTTCCAAATGATGGAATAACTCTTGATTTGTTTGTAAAGGTTGGTTATAGTTTTTTTTTCTTTAGAGATAAAATAACAAACATAAGTAACATACTCCTTAACTCTCCCTTTTTAGTCTGAAAAAGTGATTTTCTGTATAATTCTTCCTGCTGTTCCTGAAGATTTTACTCGGTTATGGGGATGCATCTTGTAGCGAAGGGGTTTATGGAGGATATACGAGTACAGAACCCCTCCAGATCCTGAGGTTTACCTTATGTGAACATCATCAACTGGAGATGGCAAATTTAAAATATTAAAAACGTCATGAAACTGAGGGAGTTAGAAAACGAAACCTACCACACAAACTGCTCCTCTGAGCTGTCTGCTTGCATCCCTTCACCTCTACGACGGCAATAAACTCTCATCCATTTTCTGTCCAACTCTCTAATGCAGGAGTTAACCGTTACTCCCAGTCCTTCGTTTATGCAACTCGTCAACCCTGGAACTGTCTTCCTCTGTGTTCCCTACTTCCTATGATCTCAAATCTTTCAAACGCAGTGTGTCCAGGCATCTCGAAATGATCGGATCTTGAGTTTGGCACTTTCATATTGTTTTTGTTTTTTCTTTGAGGGAACAGTTATTACGGGCCCATGGCCTTTGGTTCCTTCTTCCTTGCATTTAAAAAAAAAATACACAAAAATATCTCCATTGTTTACATTTGCGTTTAGACATCACTGACAGTGTCAGCATGAATAAATCTTTTCACTTGATGGTGGCTCTCCATATGTTGCGGTACTGAGTAATTTCCCTGTCTAGTTCCCTAACCTGGAGGTCTCCTTGTTGGATCTCATTCCATTACTTCGTAGGTCTGCCTTTGGGCAATTTTCCTTCCACATTAATTGTTGGAACTCATCTCATCCATTCCCCCTGCCCCCTTCCCTCAACAGAACTAAACCATCGCAAGCTATTGATTGGCCTCATTTCTCCAATATTTTTTATGCCATCTCTCTCTCTCTCTCTCTCTCTCTCTCTCTCTCTCTCTCTCTCTGCACAGTTGTTCTCAGTTCTGTCATTCAGTGAGACCCAACTCATTCATTTCAACTTTTTTACTTTTGAGCATTCCAGTCTGCATGCACGAGGTCACTATTATCTCCCACACCAAGTATCACTGCCATACAACATAACACTTTCTGCATATATTTTCTACAGAATACCCTTGGCACTAAAGGAGTGTCTCTTCAGAGTCAGGAGAGTCAACAGATGCCTAACCTCTTCCAACAAAATTTCTGACACATTCCAAGTGGCGGGCACTCCAGTCGCACATCCAGCAGTCTACCTCTAGCACCATTGGCTCTTTTATGAACCCATCCATTACAAATTTTTCTCTGAACAGATTTCCACCCAACTTTCCACTTATCCGCAGAACTGGGTCACACACCTTATTCCATGACATTATAACCCTCAGACTTACTGCCCATGACCTTTACCGGCGATAACTTTACTCCTTTTGACTCCATCCCATCCCTCCACCTCTCGCAATTCTCTCTGGCCTCCTGCCTGTATTCAGCAGTCAAAATCGAACAATTAGTATACAATACTTTCAATGGTATTCCACATCTGAAGTACCAATACAGTGCTTCAGATGTCATGCAGAGGGGCAATGGACTATGATGCACCCCAAAAAATTCCTTGCTTCACTTTCTCCTGTCACTCTCACAGACGTGGTTGTCCGTTCGTTCTGTTTCGTCGCCAACCTAAGGACCCATTCATCAACACTGACCTTAATCACTGCCTGTTTCTCTACCACTTTCGGGACTATCAAAACCTTTCTCCAAACCCACCAAAATGAAATACAGCTTTCTATTCTTTCTGACGTAATTCTACTGCAGCTACCAATGTATAATTCATCGTTTGGTCTAATAACTTCAGCCATCTGTAACTGCCCGTCACCAATGCATTACTTCACTTTCATCTAAATTTGCAATAGGAAATTCTACCAGTCTTTAATTATTGTTTCTTCTCTTACAGTTGCATTTATCAAATCATCATCATCATCATCATAACCCCGTCCTCTTTTCTCATCCATGGATGGGGTGAGGTAGGGTCCACACAAAATAACAGAGGGAGAACTGCAACAGCAGGCCCAGTTAAATGTTTTTTAAATAGTTCACTTATTTGTTATAAGTCATTAAATGCATATCTCTAACTGCTGGATCCTCAATGTAATAAAATTTATTAGTCTGGCCACAAGGACATCTTTTGCTCCTGCGACTGTTTGAGAGGCACTGAAACAGTCGTGGGAGTGCCTTACAGAACCTAAAGCTTCAGCACGCAAAGCCATTATAGCATAATCATTATGATTTATTGCATAATATCTCCCAGATTGGGTGGGGTCCGTGAAATGGGTTACGGGAAAGGGGGTAACAAAATCCGTCTTATGATCTACTGCCAAACATCTAATTTTGAATTTCATCCAAGGTGGCCGCGACAAGATTATTTTCAAAACCCTATCACCACTAACCAAAACTTCATCATGCTAATCTAAGCTGCCTACACTAATTGCACTCCTTCACTTCGTCCTCCACTCTCCGTCCTTCAATGAGCTTCGCCTCAGAGCAATGCTCTGCTATTCTTGGACTAATTAATGCGTTTCGTTTGTCGGAATCATCTCAGTATATACTACTTTTTACGCTTTCCTAAACCAAGATCACTACTCCCAAGTTTGTCAGATCCGACGCTTCCTAATACCACTCATTTTACGATGTTCTTCGTGGGACCCTCTACCTTTGGTTCTTGTTTAGATATCGCTGACGGCACGTGCATGACTCTGCACACCTGTTATCTTTTTATATGTTTTGGTGTTTGTGTCTGAAAACTGGACAATGCTATTGTGGGAGATATATAATCTTTGTCTGCTGCTGCTGAAATTTGAAAATCTCAGCTCTAAGTTTAACCGAAAGATATTAATTGTTTGGAGAATGATTATATGTCTCGAATGTTAAGTCCTTATTGTGAATAATTCAAAGTGTTCCGTTGGTCAGAATCTTCATCTGCATTATCATATCAGTGTTAAAATGTATCTGTGTTCTTTTTTACAAAATGCCACGTCCAATTATGTTCTTTCTAACATCCTAACAGGAGTAACACTTAACGTTTATGTATTTTTTTTTTTTAGTAAATTTCAAATGAAACTATATTTTTCCGCCAAATCTGTTGAACCAGAGATCAACAAAATCCTTCCGATAACGGGAGAACGATGTTCTAGGGTTGATAACATTAGAACAGGGGTTACTAAATGAGAAGGAGCTACTCACCTGTTGGAAAATTTGGACAGTCCAGGAGGGAAACAGAAAATGTCTGAATGGCCAAAACAGCTTTCGTGATGTATTGTTGGTTATAGATTTGGTATATTTAATGGTCAAATGCTTTTTGGATTTTAATTTGTGCTTTTGAAGAGCAAGGCCAGAATTTTGGTCCCCTTGGGGCTAAGTACGAGTAAATGTGTGTCTGTGTAGATGAGTAAACTGAGAGTGTATCGTCCTGTCTCGGCTACCCCCCCCCCTTTTTTTTGGGAAAGCAGCCAACGTATATAGATAGATAGAAACAGTTATCGTGCAACAAAAGAGTAACCTACAGAACCTTTTAAATACTGCCAAACTTTGGAAAACCTCCATAATAACTCAAGATTTCTTGCCGTTATACGTTAAAAAGTACCGGTAAATGAAGATGGATCTATAATTATTTAAACTCCCGAAGGAGGGATGAATTCTCCCCTGCAGGAGCTGGAGAGGAAGAAAAAAGAGAAATACAGAGACAGGAGGGAAGTAGAGGGAGAAAGAGAGGAGGGAGGTAAGGAGGAAGAACATAAGGGAGGAAGACCAGAGAAAGGGGGGGGGAGAGAAATCATGAAAATTTCTCTGGCAAAAGTGGGGAATGACCAGAAGTTTGGGAACCTGTGCCCATAATGCATTATTCTTACTTCCATGTACTCCTTCACTAACCAGCTTTATTTCTCCACGTACTCGTTACTCACTGGGTCAGGGTTAAGTTGTCGCTGTATTCCATGTAATGAAAGACCGTTTTATTCGTCTGAAATTGAGATATAGGAGTCTCAGAGTCAAAACTGTCACCCTTTATCATCTATGGTCAGGACA
Organism: Birgus latro; assembly: GCA_018397915.1. Classification (NCBI taxonomy): domain Eukaryota; kingdom Metazoa; phylum Arthropoda; class Malacostraca; order Decapoda; family Coenobitidae; genus Birgus; species Birgus latro. The sequence continues at coordinate 10,779 of JAGKTI010036253.1, forward strand.
ACTCAAGCATTGCATTTAAGTTAACGCCAGACGATACCAAACTGAGAGCGTTAAACAACTTATGACCATTATTCTCAGCCGTAGCTTCTGTCCGTCTAACAGCATCCTCGTCCCACTGCCATAAACTAAAGCTGGCATCAACACAATGTCCATCACATATAATTCCACTCACTCCTTCCATTCTACTTTCCACTCCTGCCATTCTTTCTACAACTTCTCTCAGTGGTTATATTTAGCAAGATGATAAATTATCATCGTTATCTCAAGCATACTTCCTTGTTCTATTCAGGCTACCACTAGACGATTTTATTCAGATTAAGAAGC
>JAGKTI010036254.1:0-11102 GCA_018397915.1 Birgus latro
TTTTGCTCTTTACAGTTTCATAAAAATCATCTTTGCCACGACTTAGGTTGTCTTGGACAAAACCCGTGTAAAGTGGATAACTGTATTTGTTTACTTTGTAAGTCCCATTCATGAAAATTGTTTATAGATTTTTGGAATACAAGCATGCCATCTAATTGGTGGCAGTTGCAATCAGTTGGATGTCCTCATTGTCATCCACTGTTATGGCTACTTGGCCATATCCCGTTTCCATTGTTTCTGTCAACTGGCCTATGTCTGATGCTTCATCTCCACTACTCACTTTCCTTGAAGTTTCTTACATCTTGCATGGTTACTACTTAATGGTATTTACCCAGGAGGAAAGCTTTTAACTGCTTGGTATTTACCCTGGAGGAAGGTTTTAAACTGTTTGTTTGGGTTGAATTTCACTACATCCGTAATGTCCATCTCCAAACATATAGTCAGCGTTTCTGGCTGCAGAAGGATCGTAAAGCCACACTAACCTCATGATTATGCTTTAGATGAGTCTTGCCTATAGCCAGTTTGTTTTCTTCCTGCTATGAGTGCCACCAACACGTTACAACCATATGGAAGGTATTGCTGTTTTTATGCCAGGACCTTTCCATTTCAAATCACCGCAGTGCACACACACGAGAGACAGAGCCGAACACCAGTTCTCCAGGGATTTACTGCTGGCGACGCTTACTTTCATTTCAGTGATAATAAGAGTGCTAGAAAATTTCATTCGAAACACAACTCTGATTTTATTTCTTGAGTACGTCGTCAATTTTTTTGTAGAATTGAATGTGTCTGGAGAGAATATCCTAGAAGACAGATGTTGTGTCTGTAGACGTACAGTAAAAGGTAATTGTATTTGCTTGTATGTCGTCCTGCTCCTGGTAGGTAGATGTGCTGGGAAGATATTCCTGTGGTTCGGTGATATGTCAACTCCATGTTGTATCATGGTTGGTAGGTGAATATTCTGGAGCTTTCCGTGCACTCCATGTTGTCTTGGCTGAGAGTAGTAGGTGACAGTTCGTGTGTGTCGAGTCGGCCATTTGGCATTTGACCCCACGCTGTCTTTGCCCTAGGTGATGGGATGACTGGAGGTAAGTGTTTAGCACTGAAAACGCCCGTGCAATCACCCTGTAGCTACTTTACTGGCTGTTAACATAATAAATAAAACCCAGTCCTTTCCGTTTCGGATCGCCGAAACAAAAAGATCGTGTTTCAGTTCGTGGGAGATTTGCTGATTATTTTCACTGATAACAAAGCTAGAAGACTTCATTCGAATTACAGATCCCAGCAGCCACCTGTAACTACTTTAGTGGCAGCCAGAGTGATAAACAAAGCTCCTGGTATCTCCCTACCTACTCTTCCTTCACTACCCTCTGACTACTTAATCCATATATATAAAATGATAATGTCACCGGTAATATTACCGTTCTGTGATAATGTCACTTGTAAAATCCCTGTGCTATCGACCACATTCACCCCCCCCCCCCCCTCAGTGAACCACACTGAGTCCCGTGAGGTTCAGTCATCGAAGCAGGCAGCAAAGTTGCCTTGATGTAGTACAAACAGATGTCGCCGCATATAGCAAGTATGAGTATGAGGAGGAGGAGAGGGTAGCGGGGAAATAGCGAGTTTGAGTATGAGGAGGGGGAGAGGGTGGCGGGGAAAGGGGAAGTGAAAAGATTGAGGGTGTTTGTGGTGGTGCATGAAATCGTTAACTGATAACGTAAAGGTTTTGATTGTGATGTTACACTAGTACATATCTTGAAATTTGATTGACGGTAACTTGGAGGAAAGTCCGATCAAGAACTATAAACCTAGATTGATGGTTAGGTGATACTGTAGTTTTTTTTTTTTTTTTATGCAAGGAAGAAGGAGCCAAAGGCCACAGGCCTACATACTGCTCCTTCCAAGAATAAACAAAGAAAATACAAAAGAGAGCCAAATTCAAGATCCGTTCAATTCGAGATGCCTGGACACACTGCGTTTGAAAGACTGGAGATCATAGGAAGTAGGAAATACAGACAGAGGAAGACAGTTCCAGAGTTGACCAGTTGCATAAATGAAGGACTGGGAGTAACGGTTAACTCTTGCATTAGAGAGTTGGACAGAAAAGGGATGAGAGTTTGTTGCTAGACGGGTACTACGTGCCCGTCGTAGAGGTGGAGGGTTGCAAGCAGACAGTTCAGAGGAAGAGTGACCATTGAAGTAGCGATAGAAGAGAGATAAAGATGCAACAGTGCGGCGAAGAGACAAAGGTTGAAGGGAATCAGTAAGAGGAGGAGAGTTAATGAGACGAAAAGCCTTTGACTCCACCCTATTGAGAAGAGCTGCATGTGGGGAGCCTCCCCACACATGAGAGTTGTACTCCATACACGGGCGAATAAAACCCGTGTACAAGGTCAACAACTGTGCAGGGGTAAAGAAAGTTCGGAATCGGCTTAGCACACCTAATTTCTTAGAAGCAGATTTCACAAGAGATGCAAGATGTTCTTTCCAAGACAAATCCCGAGAGAATGAAACCCAAAGCATGTTCAAGGATGATGCAGGACATAACTGTTCATTATTAAACATTAGTGGGTAATCCTGAGGAAGATTTTGTCGGGTTGATAAGTGTAAGAACTGAGTTTTTGATGCATTAAAAATAACAAGATTATTTTTACCCCAATCAGAGATACGAGCCAAGTCAGACATTAGGTGTGATATGGAAGTTGCCCAAAGTGTGTGTGATTACGTGGTGAGGAAGGCACAGCAAACAGGAGGAGGTTTCTCTCTCTCTCTCTCTCTCTCTCTCTCTCTTCCTTTTNGTGTGTGTGTGTGTGTTCGAGTAAATGAGTGACAGTATGCCAGCGTCTTATCTGCAATGAGAGAAATCAGGTTGAAACTGGTGAGGAATGGAAAATTCTGTCTCGAATGTATACAGTTCGTATTTGCTGCTTAACAATAAGCTTTGCAGATCGGTTGATAATACTTGCCAGCAAGAATATCTGAGTAAAATATATAGATAAGAATAAAATGAAGAATCTAAGGCAGTTCCTATTAGACAGTAGTAACGAATGGCAATGCCAGGGACCCTCGGGTATCACCCCTGTCGGTGGGAGACGATCCTTGGAGTCCCATTTTCGTGCATTAATCCTGTCCCACCTTGGATCAAATTCCCCAGGGATGTATTCCCCATGGACCTTTTATCCCACTACTCACCCACCCACGCTGCCCCATCCTTCCACCCACAACACTATAAGCTTTCTATTTTATGAAGGCAGTTTGGGTGGGGCCGCCTAAGACCTCACACAGCTAGCTACGTTGTCACATCGCCGCCACAGACGTGCTCTCTCTCTCTCTCTCTCTCTCTCTCTCTCTCTCTCTCTCTCTCTCATATTTATATTAATTACTCCTTTATTTTTTTTTTCTCTTGTTTTGACTTTTGATGGGCAAGCTTCCATGGCGGGAGACTGACCGAGTAAGACCCGCTCACTCAAGGCCATCCCTCGTGTCACTGCGCTTGACAACGTTGCAAAAGCAACTCTGACAAGTCTTATGCGATTTACACTATGCTATAGCTTTTTTTTTTATTACATCTATACAGAGTACCTAAAATTCATTTATTAGTAGTTACTAACTTAAAATAGGAGAGAGAGAGAGAGAGGGAGGTAAGCGGGAGTAATTAGGCTACACGTGTGTGGTGGCGGTGATGTGGCAACTGAGCTAATGGTGTGAAGTCTTAGGCGGCCCCACCCAAACTGCCTTCATAAAATAGAAGGCCTATACCCACCCGGCCACCAAGCTCCACCATGATGACTTGATATAGTTATTTTTAAGTTGTAATGTTGATATGGTTGCAGGAGGAATTTAGAACTGTACGGTAATTGGCCACCAAGCTGCACCATGTCGACCTGATAAAGTTCATCTTGTGACCATCAGATGCACCACGTTAGACAATAAACCACACCTTTAACATCCTCGTATAATATTACCCATGCGCTGTAAATAGTTCCCTCTTAATTTAGTAGACAGACACACTTTTAAAAGTGTATGTTAAGATAAGACATAAACTAAAGATTGCGTCATCAGATTCAAGGGGTTGTCTTCTTCGGCCAAAGCACATTTTTTTTTTTTTTTTTACTTCCAAAATGTTTGTGCGCACCTTAGACTGGAGTTTATCAGAGACATCCTGAACTACGAGAGGCATTTCCTAAGGAGAATTAAATCGTATGAAAGTAACAAGATTGAATTAAAAAGATGAATTAAAGGTCACACAGGGATGTTGGCACTTACTCCTTGGTGAATGAAATCGTCAGACCTGTGCTTGAATTGAGTCCTAGAGTTATCCCGGCCATGAGAGGGTTAGTGGTGGTTGTGTTAATCCTCAGCTGGCTGTGACGCACTCTCACAGGATACAGGCATCTGGGTGTGGCTTGAACAGAACTGCCCCAACAATGAGAAGGTTATGGCCATGAGAGGAAGGAAGAGGAGAGAGAAGGGAGGGAAGCAGGAAGGAAGAGGGGAGAGGGAGGGGGGGAGGAAGCAAGGAAGGAAGAGGGGAGAGGGGAGGGGAGGGAGCAAGGAAGGAAGAGGGGAGAGGGAGGGGAGGAAGGAAGGAAGAGGGGAAAGGAAGAGGGAGGGGAGGGGAAAGAAAGAAGGAATGAAGGAGGAGGAGCGATGGCAGGGGGAAAGGATGAATGAAGAAGGGAGAAGAGTAAGGAAGGCGTAACAGCGAGGAAGGAAGAATGAAGGAGGGAGGGAAGGGGAAGAAAGGAATGAAGAAGAGAGGAGAATGTGGAAGGAAGGAAAGGAGGAAGTGGAGGGAGGGGGGGAAAACATTGCCTTGTGTTGGAATTCCCCGGGTCAATGAGTATCAGTGTCGGCGATAACGTGGGCGGTATAAATAGTTCGTCTCAGTTCGTGGTATTTAATGTGAAAAATCCCATCGCTGCGTTCTTCCTGCTGGTTTGCGAAGGATGGTGCAATAGTGTGTGTGTGTCACTTTATGATATGCCTCACTTGTCCTGTTGCCCCCTTCTTGGTAGTTCCTGTATGGTAACTACGTAGCCAGAATAAGACAAGAATAACATGGAAGGTGTATAGGAATGTGGGAAGTTGCGCTTTGTACATATTTAAGTGTTTGTGTGTGTGAGGTACTGATCAGTTTTATGTTGTCAAGGTTTATCTACTTGTTCTCGTGCTTGTGTATGTGTGTTATGGTGTATGTTTCTGCGATGTCATCTTCAGTCTGTCAGTCCAGTGCAGGATAAAAGCCTGTCCCGTCTTTCTCCATAAGTTATTTGCTTGTTCCATCCACTCCTTGAAAATCTCCCAGTTTCATCTTGCCTTCTTGCTCTGTCTGCCTTCTCACAATCCATCTTTCAGGTGCCATTCACTTTATTGTATTCTGCGATGAACGTGATCATCCCACGTCCATTTCTGCTTTTTATTGTAGCTATTATCCTCTATTTCCGTCTGTGCCAGGAAGCTTTCTTTATATCTTTGCATGGGAGAAAAAACTGGAGGTCATAATAAGCAGAGGGAGAGAGAGACTGAGAAAGAGCTTCAGGTGGCATACGAGTACATGAACGCCTTGTACCGGTTAGCTCTTGCATTGGAGAGCTGGACAGAACTAGGGACTAGTGTGTCTAACTCCATGGTTAATGCGTGCCCACCGTAATGGGGAAGGAATAGAAGCAGGGAGTTAAGAATTTATCAGAATAGTTTTTAGGAGGCATCCAGAGAGCGCATACCACTGCCAGCGTCAGTTAAATTTGATATTTGCTTCTGTAGTTAGTCTTTCGCATCAGACGAATATTTTTTACGGTCTCACAAAGTCAATTAAATTTAGGGTATTAGAGAGTTAGAAGAAACTAATATGGGGAAGCGAATTCCAAAGAGAAACAGCCGGAAGAATAAATGAATTCTAATAAGCAGAAGTTCTCCAGTATGGCAGTCATGAGCGCTACCAGATGCCCGAGGAGCACTGGGGAGGGGTGGCATAATGGACGCAACTTCGTCCGAGCATTTGCCATAAAAGTATCTGTAAAATAATGCAAGGGAGGCAACATTCCTTCTTCCTTATAGGAGATGTAGCTCATAGGTAATTACTGGATCATTAATTATTCATATAGCTTTGTTCTGAATTTTGTCCAGTTGCTTCAGTGCAGCCTCTCCACAAGGGTGAGCAATATTCCAGCTGAGAGCACACGCAACTCCTGTGAATTATGGCTAACTGCTCGTCAGTAAGAGGTTACGGATTCTGTACAATAGTAAAAATTTCTTTGAAGCGGTTTTAGCAAGTGATCGAACATGGGGGGTTCAACCGAGGGTATTGTTAAGCGAAACACTAAGAATTTCCGTACTGCTGGAGGTAGGATATTTGTTGTATTGAAGGTATTATAGGGATCGGGCAATATCTGTCTGTCAGTAAATTGTATATATTTGGTTTTCTTAGCATCGGATGAGACAATGTTATTTTGTCCCTATTCAGTGATCGTAGATAAATCCTGATTTATGGAGCTTGCTGTGCTGAGTTGGAAGTTGAGAGTTATCAAACTTTGTGAATGGGTGGGTAAGTGGAACGGAAATGTGAAGCGTTGAGTCATCTGCATAAGAGTGAATGGGATTATGAGCGACACAGGAGATCAGCATTATGAATGAGGAACAGTGTTGGAGGCAGGACTGATCCTTGTGGCAAACCGGCATTAATTGTGTGTAAATTGGAATATGCAGGAAAGAAAAAAAAGGCTTCCGCAGGATAATACTGATCCTTGTGGCAAACCGGCATTAATTGTGTGTAAATTGGAATGTGCAACATCTACCTTTCCTTAAAAAAAAAAAAAAAAAACGCAGGAGTATCCTCTAATTTTTTTACAGTATCCAACTCAATCTTGCATTGTCTTTAAACATACTTGGGGTTTCATTTTCTCGGGATTTATCTTAGAAAGCTCATATTACCTCTCTTGTATAAGATCTGCTTCCAAGAGATTAGGTTTGCTAAGCCGACTCCGTGTCTTTATTTACCTTTGCACGGTTTATACACGGATTTTATTGCCCCTGTTTGGAGTACAACTCTCACTGTCTGGCTCATTTCTTCATTTCTGCAACATTTGTGGCCTTTCCTCTAACTTTCTCTCTGTTGAGCACCACTGCTCCTCCTCTAAACCTCACTTTCTCTTCCTAACTGAGACAGCTGTCTGAGGCGAATGATATCAAATCCTTCTCTGTATCATTCTACTTACTCTGTACTCATTTCAAAGCCAAAGGTGGCTGTTATGTATGTGTACGCAGCGACATATCTTGCTCTCGTGTTCCTGAACTAGAATCTTCTGAATTCTCTACTCTCTGGCTTCGGCTTTCCGGTCATCCACTGACTGTATATATCTGTGCTGTTTACTTATCCCTAATTCTACTGACTGTGAAAAAATCTTCGACTATCTTACTTGTAAGATGGAAAACGTTCTATCCATTTCTCCTTTCTGTGAAATCTCCATTCTAGGAGATTTCAATGTTCACCACCACCTTTGGCTCTCCTCTCCTTTCACTGAACCACCTAGTGAACAAGCCTACATCTTTGCTATCCTTAATGACGTAGAGCAGCTTGTAAAGCACCCTACCTGTCTCCCTGACCGCCTTGGAGAGAGTTCCAACATACTTGACCTTTTCCTAACAACTAATCCTTATGCTTACACTGTTAATCTTTTCTCTCCGTTGGGCTCCTCCGATCATAACCTTATTACCTTAACCTGTCCTATTGCTCCAGTACGACCTGTGGATCCTCCAAAGAAGCGTTGATTTTCCCTGGAATGATTATTGCTTCCATGGCTGAGTCGTCTGAGTGTGTCTTGCGCATTGCGGAGGTTTTTCTCTCGGGCATGGAAGCATACATTCCTTTCTCATAGCCTTTAACTGATGCAAAAAACCTTGGTTTAATCACGTTTGTTCTAATGCTGTCCACAAGGAAAGGGTCCAAAAAAGGTACCAGAGCCAGCCCACACCTGAATCTCATCTCTTTAATGTTTCTGCCCAGAATCGTGCTAAGGATGTTTTCGCTCTACTAAAATTAATTTCATTCGTACAAAATGCTCTGAACTCCCCTGCTCGAATTCTTCCCGCTCCTTCTGGCACCTTGCTAAAAACCTTTCTAACAACTTTACCTCATAATCCTTTCCTCCTCTTTTTCACTCTGATGGTTCTGTACCGGTAGCTATTTCTTCTACTGATAAAGCAGAATTCTTTGCTTAGACATTCTCCTCCAATTCCACCGTAGATGATTGCAATTCTGTTCCTCTGTCACTTTCTCCCCCTGACTTCTTCATGGCTGACATTAAAATTTCTTCAGCTGATGTATTTTCTTCCACCACTGGCCCCAATACTAATAAGGCACATGGGCCTGATGGGGTCCTTCCTGTTGTCCTCAAGAACTGTACGTCTTTGCTTACACCCTGCCTAGGTAAACTCTTTCGCCTTTGTCTATCAACCTGCACCTTTCCTTATTGCTGGAAGTTTGCTCTCATTCATCCTGTCCCAAAGACGGGTGACCATTCCCATCCCTCTAACTATCGCCCAGTTGCTTTAACATCCTGTGTTTCAAAAGTTTTCGAGTCTGTTCCTAACAAAAAAGTCTTTAAATTTTTTTAAAGCATCGTTCCTTTTACAATCTTCTTTCTGATCGTTTCGTCAGGGACGCTCCACTGGCGATCTTCTCACCTATTTTTCAGATTCCTGGTCATCCTCCATTCGGGACTTTGGCGAAAGCTTTGCCAGTGCACTTGACATCTCAAAGGCTTTCGATCGAGTCTGACCTAAATCTTTAATTTCCAAACTGCCCTCTTACGGTTTCTATCCTTCTTATCTGTGCCTTCATCTATAGCTGCTGTTGTAGACGGCCACCTTTCTTCCCCTAGAGCTATCAATAGTGGTGTTCCTCAGGGCTCATTCCTATCACCAACTCTTCCTTTTATTCATGAATAACCTTCTAAGCTGTACATCTAACCCTGTCCACTCATACGCTGATGACTCCACCCTTCACCTCTCCATTCGCTTCCCGCAGCACCAATCTCAGCACTTACTTTAGCAAACAAGGGATGGAGCTATGGCACACCTAATGTCTGACTTGGCTCTTATCTTTGATTGGCGTAAAAGTAATCTTGTTGTTTTTAATGCGTCAGAAAATCAGTTCTTACATCCATCAACCCGACGAAGTCTTCCACAGGGCTACCCTCTAATTTTTGATAATATCCAGCTCAATCCTGCATCATCTTTAAACATACTTGGGGTTTCATTCTCCGGGGATTTATCTTGGAAAGAACAAATTATATCTCTTGTAAAATCTGCTTCCGAGAGATTGAGTGTGCTAAGCCGACTCCTTGCCATCTTTTCCCTTGCACAGTTGTTGACTTTATACACGGGTTTTGTTCGCCCCTGTGTAGAGTGCAACTCCCATGTGTTAGGAGGTTCCAGACACAGCTCTTCTCAATGTCAAAGGCTTTTCATCTCATTACCTTTCCTCCTCTTACTGGCTCCCTTCAACCTCTGTCTCTTCGCCGCACTGTTGCATCTTTATCTCTCTTCTATCGCTACTTCAGTGGTTACTGCTCCTCTGAACTGTCTGCTTGCATCTCGCCACCACTACAGCGGGAGCATAGCACCCGTCTAGCAACAAACTCTCATCCCTTTTCTGTTCAGCCCTCTGATGAAAGAGTCAGTCGTTACTCTCAGTCTTTATGTATGCAAGAGGTCAACTCCGATACTCTCTCCCTCTGTCCGTATTTCCTACTGCCTATGCTTTCCAGTCTTTCAAACGCAGTGTGTCTTGGCACCTCGAAATGAACGGATCTTGAATTTGGCTCTCTGTTATCTTGTTTTTGCATTTTCTTGGAGGGAATAGTTTTCAGGCTCCTGACCTTTGGTTCCAACGTCCGTGTATAAAAAAAATATATATATAAAATATCTTTCTGTTGCTGAGTTATGAGGAAATTAGTAGTACAAAAGATGATAGGCCGTAGCAAGGGAGTTTGGTTATCAGGGAACGGTGCCACACACTGTCAAAAACATTAGAAATATTAAGGGCTACTGAATGGGTTTCCCCATGTAGGTCGATTGACTGATAGATTGTATAAGTTATGAATTGTGTGTGTGTGTGTGTGTGTGTGTGTGTGTGTGTGTGTGTGTGTGTGTGTGTGTGTGTGACAGATAGCTCGCTTTTTTTTTTTTCAAACAAATTTGGTGGAAGGGTCGAGAGGTAGCCAGTGAGGAAACCTTTTTAGAACAATGAGACAAGGTCAGGGTGACAGGGCTGTGTCAGACGTTGACCTGCCAAGATCGGATTGAACATTTTTTTTTCCAATTTTGACCAAACTTGGGAGAAGGGTTGAGGGTAAGACAAGAAGGAAGTGGTTCAGTTTTGAAAGCAGTCAGTGAAAGGTCTAGGTTACAGGTCAAGGTCAAAATTCGATTTGGATGTTTTTTTTTTTTATCCAGTTTTAACCAGACTTCGAAGTGTCCAGCGTCAGGCAAGGAGGAAAGCTATTGTTTCTGAGAACAAATAGATCAGAGGTCAAGGTCACAGAGTAGGGTCAGCTAAAAAAAAAAATCCGATTTAAACCAAACTTTGTGGAGAGGCTAAGGATACGAAAACATGACGAGTAAAAGGATTCAGCCTTGAGAATAATCAGTGGTCATAATCACAGGGAAAGGTCAAAGCCAAGGCCGTAGGGCAAAGTCCTCAACCAGGTTTGGTCTGATTTGGACCAAACATGGTGGAATGGCTAACGATCAGGTGAGAACAAAGTGATACCGTTTTGAGAGCAGTTAGTCAGTGGTAAACGTCAGAGGCCAAGGTTTGACCTGTGTGTCTGTGTGAACAAATTAACGAAAACGGTTTTGCTCAGCTTTGGATCAGACTTGGTGGACGAGTTGAGGATCACCCACCTCCTGGGTCACCCTTTCCTTACGGTATATATTTCATTGTTATCCATAAGTGTGTGTATCAAGAATTATGTTTTATGTATGTAATATTATTTATTTTAATGCTGTAATTATTTAGCAAGAAATAAGGACGTAAGTTTAGAACACTAGTAACTGTCAGCGACTTAGTAAGCTCCCTTGGGATTCTCCCCTCC
>JAGKTI010036255.1:0-11101 GCA_018397915.1 Birgus latro
CCTGCAGCGGGGGGGATGGGACGGGTTAAGGGTGCTCAATGGAGATTCTGGGCCAGATGTCAGTGATGGAGGGGGCACTTGTCAACTCCTGGTGGAAGTGTTGGAGTGCAGAAATGGAACCATGTGCTGGACTGAGGTTTGCAGGGTGAGGTTCCGGAGTCGTGTGCGGGCTCGGGGAGAGTCCCTGCAGCGGCTTGCTCAGGACCTGGAGAGTGTGGCATTTGAGGCGTGCTCTGGAGCTGCACATAGCCTGTCGGCTGTTCTTCTGAGGGACCAGTTCATTGATGCTCTTGACAGTGCAGAGTTGATAGTGCAGGTGAGGCAGGCACAACCAAGAGGCATGCAAGAGGCACTTGTCAGGGCTCTGGAATTTGAGTCCTATGTCGGGTCCAGTACATCCATATTTCAGGCAAGTCGTAGTGCAGGATTCGGGGCACGAAGTGGGCAGACTCGGAAAGCGGAAAAATTCGAAGGAAGTTGCTGGTTTTGTAGGAAGCCGGGACATCGGAAGGTAGATTGCAACAAGTGGAAGAGGAAACAGAAGATCAGAGGAAGTTGCTGGTATTGTAAGGAGCCGAAACATCGGAAGGTGGATTGCAACAAGTGGAAGAGAGAACAGGAGGACCAAGCAACGGAAGTGCAAGAGGATGGTGACAGTTTCTCGAGGAAGGAAGTGAATCAGGAAGAGGTTCAAGACCTTCCAGGAGGAGTGGACTGCGTGGAGGAGCAAGGACGTCGTCAGAAGTGGATCAAAACCTTCCAGGAGGAGTGGACTGTGTGGAGGAGCAAGGACGTCGTCAAAAGCCGCACAGAAGAAATCCTGATAAGTTGAAGGATTATTTTGTGTATAGTAAGATGTTTCATTAGGATTAATGTTTATGTTTGTATATCCTGTGCAGTTTTGTTCGGGACGACAAAGAACTAGGGAGGGGGTAGTGTTACGAAGGGGGATTTGCCAGTTAGGACGTCGAGAAGCATCTCACTGATTCTAGACGTTTACCGTGGGCTGGTTTTGGTACGAATCAGAGTTGCCAGATTGCCTGCTGTTACTGAGCGTAGTTATTTCGTAAGTTATGCATTAATTTTTATGCTCTTTTTCTCTATAATGTTTTATTCACGTGATTGTTCGTTAAATTTAAGTTTGATAACTGATTTAGAGTGTTATGTAATGTAAGAAGACTGGCATATTTTGGTTGTCTCTTAGTTGGCAACTGCTAACTGTCGCACCATCGAGTTCGTGCTAGAAGTTTCTTGAATTATGCAAGTTTATACAAGGATGGGGATGAGACTGTAGCAAGTTTAGTTGGGCCTCAGTCAGTCTGAATGAAGTTTAGTTGGGTGTCAGTGAAGTTTGTATATTTTCTGTATTTGTGTAAGCACTGAAGTGTTGTTGTAGAAGTTCTGTATATTTTCGGCCCTTGTGAAAACAGTGAAGTGTTGTCAAGCATTAAGTGTAATAACAGTGAAGTGTTGTCGAGTATTAAGTGCAATTGCAGTTAGTAAAGTTCGTATAGCTTCAGTGCGTGTGAGAACAGTGAACTGAAGTTAGCAGGCATTAAGTGGAGTTATTTGGAAAATAAAGACAGTAAACTTTAAGAAGCCAGTGTTTATCTTGCCCCAGCTGATCTTGTGTGCTGTACACCTAAAGGCTGACCATGGGAAGAACGGCTCACTGGGCAACGTCCTTCCTATACTGAACTACTGCTGTTGGAGCCTGTGGCAGTGTGGGGACTAGGGACGCAAGAATAGGATTGCCTCTGTTTCTACTTGTCTACATATAAAATATTAAAATATTGTTTGCACTATATTTATTTAACTAGGATATTCTTTATTCCCATATATTTTAGTCACTGTTTTAAAAGTGAACTTTACGTTTTTTGTGTGTTATTTTATGCGCTCAATAGATGATATTGTATGGGTTTATAATTGTGACTGCATTGTTTATTATACTTTTTTATGAAAGGGAGAAGGAACCAAAGGCCAAGAGCCCGCAAATTGTACCCTCCAAGAAAAAACAAAATCAAAATAACTGAGAGCCAAATTCAAGATCCGTTCATTTCGATATGCCTGGACTCACTGCGTTTGAAAAACTGGAGATCATAGGCAGTAGCAAATACAGACGGAGAGAGACAGTTCCAGAGATGACCTGTTGCATACGTGAAAGATTGGGAGTAACAGTTAACTCTTGCATTAGAGAGTTGGTCAGAAAAGGGATGAGAGTTTGTTGCTTGTCTGGTGCTATGTGCCTGCTGTAGTGGTGGAGGGATGCAGGCAGACAGTTCAAAGGATCAGTGACCATTGAAATAGCGATAGAAAAGAGATAAAGATGCAAGTGTGGTGAAGAAACAGAGGTTGAAGGAAGCCAGTTAGAAGAGGGAAGATATTGAGATGAGAAGCCTTTGACACCACTTTGTTGAGAAGAGCTGTATGCGGGGAGCCTTCCTACATGCGAGAGGTCTTGTACTCTACACGGGGGAGAATAAAACCCGTGTATAAAGTTCACAACTGTCCAGCGGTAACGAAGGCACGGAGTCGGCTTAGCACATCTAACCTCTTGGAAGCAGATTTTACAACAGAGGTTATATGATCTTTCCAAGATAATCCTAGGAGAATGAAACCGCAAGTATGTTTAGAAGCAGGATAGAGTTGAATATTGTAAAAAAAAAAAACAGGATTCTCCTGGGGAAGATTTTGTCAGGCTTATAGATGTAAGAACTAACTTTTTGATGCATTAAAAGCAACAAGATTACTTTTGCCCCAGTCAGAAATATGAGCCAGTTCAGACATTTGGTATGCCATAGCCTCATCCACTGACTGTTGTAGTAGCTGCTGAGATGGATGCTGTGGGAAGCGAATGGCAAGGTGAAGGGTGGAGTCATCAGAGTATGAGTGGATAGGGTTAGCTGTATATAGTAGGACACTAATGAATAAAATGAAGAGAGTTGGTGATAGAACAGAGCCCTCATGAACACCACTTCTGACTGTTCTAGAAGAACAGTGGCCGTCTACGACAGCAGCTATAGAAAGACCAGAAAGGAAGCTAGAGATGAAGGCATAGATAGTAAGACAGAAACCATGAGAGGGCGGTTTGAAAATACACGATTTTTTCCAAACTCGATCGAAAGCCTTTGAGATGTCAAGTGCAATGGCAAAGCTTTCGCCAAAGTCCCGAAAGGAGATTGGCCAGAAGTCTGAAAGGTAGGTTAGAAGATCGTCAGTGGAGCGTCCCTGACGGAACCCATACCGAAGATCAGAAAGAAGGTTGTGATAAGAAAGATGCTTTTTTTTTTTTTTTTTAAGAATAGACTCAAAAACTTTTACCACACGATGTTAAAGAAATTAGGCGATAGTTAGAGGGATGGGAATGGTCACCCTTCTTTGGGACATGCTGAATGAGAGCAAATTTCCAGCCAGAAGGAAAGGTACAAGTTGATAGACAATGGCGAAAGAGTTTACGTCGCCTTTTACGACACGCAGGGAATACAGTGGCAGAGTTCTTCCTAACAAAACCAGGCCGCAGAGTAGTAGTGCCACCCCATGGTGCAGCCAGATTGTGCCCCCCTCGCCACAGGGCGGGGTTTGCACTGACGTCCTCAACTTGGATGTGACACGATCATAGAGGAAGAACAACATAAACAATGAAATGGATGTGCACCGAGTCTTAGAAACAGTTTCATGTTATTTTTCTTTCAGGTTTGTAATTACCAACACATAAAAAGTCGATCTAATGCTCCTGTTGTGTACAAGGAAAGATATGCTGGAAAAACTAGAAAGATAAATGATGACCCGCAGTTAATGACCAACTTGTCTATTGAATGTGCTTCCTGGGATAACCAAGACATTGATAATTATTTGATATTTTCACCAAGTCCATTCACAGTCAATGATCTTAAAACTTATGAGTCTTGAAGCTTACAATCAGATATGTTTATCTTCGAGGGAGGTACGACACTAATTTTACATGTACGGACGGTATGTTGACATGGTCCAAAAAAATTTAAGTGGGATGGGGCCTAGAGAAGAGACCAAGCGTTGAGTAGGGGTCGCGGACTCTCCCAGGCCACTCCTAAGGTAACTTAAGCCACTGTTGGCCCTACAGTGCCATAGGCCCCCTATTTGTGGAGACCTGGCTAAGCCATTTCTCAAGTGTGCTACCAGGCTGTCTAAAATTGAAATAACGGAGCAACTGTTTAGGCTGAAAGAAAAATGATATCTTTACGTACCTGAGGCGAAATGAGCAAAGCAGACCCTGATAATATATAAAATTGAGCCAGGCAAACCATAGGCGTATCCCCATTTTTAAAGAGTTTTCTCACTGATTTTGGGCTCTCTTCGGTAACCTGTTGTACAATAATATTTGCTCTCCGTTATTCCTATTATGGCAGCCGTCGACGCTGATAGAACACATCATTTTTACTGAGAATGGAAGGGAGCTTCGAGATCCTTTTCCTTGCTCCGTCACGGCAGACATCAGGTTTGGTGACGTCCCTAAAAACGAAGGCTGTTCCCAGTACCCTCGCCAACATAGGCAGATCTAATGTGTAGTTAATATATCTCATAGTTTAGTCATAATGGAACTGATTGTAAGATTATACCTCCAGTGTCAGGAAAATCACAGTTTTATTTTCATCACTTGGCAGTACTTTGTAGGACCAAATGAAAAAGGATTATTTTTTTTTTAGTTAGGTGTATACTATTTCACAGTGAACACCAAAAGCTTGAAAGTTTATTGAGATCAAAAGCTATTATGAGTTTCTAATTTTGTTTTCATCAGAGAGATAAGAGTCGGAGGGAGAGAAGAGTGTTGGGCCATTCTCTCTCCCCTCCCTCCCTCTCTCTCTCTCTCTGATGTTGGAGAGTGGAGAGTAGTGGGGGATATGAAACCAAGTAATACAGTAACTGGGATCAACCAACATTCAACTAATAACAAAAATATTCAGTTACACTCATCATTCATTTCTTATCATCGGTAGAGAGTTGGCTTGCAGTCCCGAGGGACCCAGGTTCGAATCCTCGCTGGGGCAGGGAACAGTTTAAGGATTTGAATTTCATTAAATCAGGCTTTACTGATCTACCAGAAGACCCGCCGACATGTCGTAAAAATAACCCCGCTAATACCAATACATCAGTCCTTATGAGACAGCCCTAGCATGTATTCAATATGGACGGTGGGTGTTAGCGCCGAAGTGGTGACATGTAGAGGTGTATGGTATGTAGGAGGACGGCTGGGCCTTGATAGCAGGCTGTAAAGCCTATGCCCAGAGTCGGACACATAAAAAAAAAAAAAAAAAATGTAGCCTACTTCTTCCTCTGTTCCTTCTTTTCACACACACACACACACACACACACACACACACACACACACACACACAGAGTGGCTTTCGCATCCAACAAAACTTTTCCACTCACCTTCCCTTCCTCACGCTTTATTCTGAATTAAAAATATTTGCCCTGGAATGAGAAACTGAATCGTTTGCCATTTATTTAGCACACCCATACCTGTTTATGCTTACTTTTCTATGTGATCATTCACAGTATTATCCTGTCGTGCCGAGAATTTTGGCACGCATAGAAATTTAAAATATCCCACCGGTTTAGCCGCCAGTGTAATGATCAGATTTTTTTATACTATTTAAATAATGAAGATCCCACTGGTGTGACGGTTAGAATTTTGTCTATAAGAATTTACTAGATTTTTACTGATTACTGAATACTGATTACTACCGAGGAAGAAATCCTAGAATTTTTATGGAAGGCCTCGTAAATTGATTTCCACTAGGAAAAAATACTAACAAGTAGAAGTAGAATTAATTTTGGTAGGCTGCCACCACCCAGCGTTTGCCATGAAAGAAGTTATTAGTCCCGCTCAGTGAAAGATGGGACACTAAGGCCTAGATACAGTAATCAGGGTAGCGTGAGTAAATTAGAGTGCGTGAATTCTATAGATAGTAACATACCTTGCGGGCCACTCGATTTCACAATCAACTTCCCAGAGGAGTTTAGATCAAACACATAAGAAAGATATTTATCTATGATTTACTAACCTTAACATACATCAAATAAAATTAACCCTCGAACAATAGTAACTAGTACACAGTTATACTTCAGTCTCTGATTCCTCCAGAAAACTGGGAAAAATAATGCTCTCTCCACCACAAAAAAATAAATCAAGCTGACTCACATATCACGGTACAAAACTTATTAATCGAGAGAACACCACCACTGAAGATCCTTGGGCTTTTACACTCAACAAGATGTTGATAATACTGTACACAGATGAATTACACACCCGATCAACAATTTACATACATTAAGTATACATATAACTTGACCTCTTAACCTAACACAAGGTACACAAATAAAGAGAAAAGAATATTTCAAATTCTGGCGTGACTTGCATTAAACACGGTCTCTAATGGACTCGCATTAACCACGGTCTCTAATGGCCTCGCAGATCTAATTCCCAGGCACACAACTTATCACCAAAGATTACTCTAGATTTAGTATATTCACCCTAATTTTCCATAGGTCAACATAAACTAGCATATTTATGTATATAATCGGTTGCTCAAGAATGATACTATTTAAAATTTCACAGCGCTTGCAATACCCTGCATGCTAGGAAATCCAACAACGTAAAACACACTCGCTTTTATCTAGAATACTTCACTTTAGAAGAAAAGACTTTTCCAAGTGGACCATACAAGTACATAATCGATAACAATGCAGAAAGAAATGAACTAGGGGGGGGAATTGTGTAAGGGCTTTGACCAGTAGCACCGCGTGTCTCCTGCGAAGACTGTATTGGGGCCTCGATGTTACACACGCAATCTGTTGATCGCCATGCCGTCAGGACTCACAATCAATACAGAAGAGAAGTTGGGGAATATCATCAGTCAACTTACTATATATACAGATATATAGAAGATCTATTATTGAGACAGAAAAGGGGGGGATTTAAGGACACTCTCAACTGACCTGTTGATCGCCATGCCGTCAGGACTTACAATGAACATAGGTCTAGGAGACGTGCTCGCTCGCTGTTGTCGTCCCAACGTCAGAACTGGCTTCGACTTATTACTATACAGTTTACTTGCTATGACAATCATCAAGGAACTTGCAACAAGGAATTTTCTCTTTCCTCTTACTTAGACAAACTGACTTATGATGTTTCAAATTTTGTGGTAGTAACATGGGTCTGACAGTTTTTACCGAAGCCTAAACTCACGAGTTTCAATTAATTGTAACCATGTGTCGCAGTTGTCTGGTCTACGTGATCTGGCGCCAGTGAAAATAAATAAATTTCAAGGCTACAAATGACTATAAGCAATAATCAGACTTTACCTAAGCTCACAGACACTATTATTTAGTACAACAAGATGATAATAACAAACCCAACTACCAAATTCTGAATTCAAAGTGCAAATACAACTTATCGCGAATTTTAACCTCGAATTGACTTTCTTTGCCTCTTTATCAAAAACAGATCGTGCTTTTGCACGTAATCTCGCTCCACACGGTCTTACATATTAATAATATCACACTCCTGCTACACTTTAACTAAGATCAAGCCCAAAAAATGAATTTCGAGGTCCACTTCCCATACATTGCATCAATTTAAACAGGGGTCCAGAACTACACTTACACCACACTTAAACTAACTTAAACTACACTTATATTACACCTACATTATACTAATACTAACTTATATTACACTTATATTAACTTATGTTACACTTATATTACACTTATACTAACTTAAAATTACGGCATTACAATCTCCTTTTGTCTGTAGGCTTACATTTATTCTTGAGGGCAGTTAGGTGGTCAGTGTGCTTGCAATTTACGTACAAAAGCCTTCACAAAAACATGTCTGACATATATTCTACTGATGTAGAAGTGTCAGTATCCTTTTAGCTAGAGAGGATCAAATATTTGCAATGACGTAGATTATGGAGACAGCTTTGAAAAGATCTGTAAAGTTTTTATGGCAACTATGTATTTGTAAAATTAAATAAAAATAAAAAAAAACTTGTGGCAGTGTAAGCAAAGAGGGATTGTAATAAGCTTTAGGTATGTATGGTGTGAAGGGAAGGCTCATGAATACTGTTAACGAGTTTTTAACTGATGATAAAAAGAGTGTAGGGGCATGTGGTCAGGGCAGGATCCAGCACTTTCGAAAAGGGGAAGTGGTGGGGGTGCGGGTGATGCCTAGCGGAATTACCACAAGTTTTAGTTCAAGCTGTATTATACCCAAACTTCTCAGAATTTTTTACCAAATTCTTCTTCTCACTGTATATGGTAACATTTATGTAAAATATTTAATTCTTAAAGTTTGGTAAACAATTTTAGTCTTTCATTATTAATATCGTAATCACTGGTCCGCTCAGTATGTCCATCGTCGGTGTTGAAGGATAGTTGTTGCTGTTGGTCCAGGCTCATCAGGACGAAACACTAGAGAATTATTGTACTCTGATAATGACCAACTGTTGCCGTCTACCAACCTTCGAAAGGAGAACTGGGAGAAAACTGAGGGAGTCTTGTATACCTTAGCAGCGGAGCCCGGTGCCATATGAACGAGTCCCTCTCCAGCGCTAATGAGAAAGAAAGAGAGAGAGAGAGAGAGAGAGAGAGACTAATGAATCATGAGCAAGGTGATGTCAGAACTGATGTATGCTGATGATTTGCTTGCCAAGTGTGGTGAAGAGCTTTACAAATTGACACAGAGTTGGTTGATTTTCGAGCACTGTGTTTTGAAGGTAAAGTGAAGGCTGTTGCGAGAGATGATGACCCTCAGTGTACTGTGATGGTGAATTGGATAGACTTGAATTGGTGAGCATGTTTAGTCAAGTACTTAAGGGCAATAACAAAAACGAAAGATAAAATCTTAAGGAAATGAGAAGTACAGTAACACAGGGATGGAAATATCGAGGTGCTATGAAGGCCATGAGAGTTAACTAGTTAACTGATGCCTGAGTTTTGCGTTTGGAAGAGGATTACATGAAGTTGTTTTAGTGCCCGTATTGTGAGACTTTGACTTGTATGAGAAAAGAAAAGTCACCTGTAAAAACAGTTGGGGAGACTGGAGAATGCGAGTGGAGTGGACAGACTGGGTAAGATATGACATAAAGTGATCCGTGAATGATGCAGAGCTTGAAATTCTTTTGTCGTCAAAGTTGTAGAGTCTGGAATGGTGGTGTATTCATGCGCAGAGTATGAAAGTAAAAAGGGTGACAAAAGGGTACACATGAATTAAGCTAAATGTGACAGGTGTGGTAGGCAAAAGATGGATGGGTATGGTATATGAGTGTGTGAGAAATCAAGGTATGGAGGCTGATCAAGCTAGGGAACAGACAGAGAACTGTGTTAGATGAGTGCACTACGAAGGGGCAAAATACCGGACCTAGCAGACGTTTTCTTATTTAATAATCGTCGGATTGACTCTCTTTGATAGGAAAAGTGCCTTGCATCTGTAAGTATAATCACCATTATCATTATAATCATCAACCCGTTTCCTTTTTACCACCTGTAGGTGGGGTGATGTAGGATACAGAAAGCAAGAGAATGTGGAAAGAACTTGACAGTGAGGGAAATAATCAAAAACATTCACAACGAATTGGGTCATACACTCATTTATTTACCATTCAAGCCCTTGAGATCTTGGCTCCACCTCATATATGTACTGGTCACCTTTCTAAAAATAGTTTCATAATTACGTGTGTTACACTTCTTCACGTAACTTCAAATTAAAAATACATATAAGTGTGTGGATGGCTCTGCCTGTGAGGTGGAATCAGAATTCAGGAGGCCTGAATGGTAGTGAATGAGTGTGTGGCCGATTGAGTAAGCTGTTGATTGGCAGTCTCATTATCGTTGTTGTTTTTTCATTCCTTGCTTTGTGCGGCTAACCTTATCATCTCGAAAACCTTAGGGTGTGACCAGCAGAATGGGCCGTTCCACGAGATGCTTCCGTTTCTAAAAAAAAAAAAAGAGGTAGTTGTGATGATAATGATGACGATGATGATGATGATGATGGTTATGATGATGAAAAAAACAAAAAAAATCAGTAGCCCTTTATCTGCTGTACAAGTAGGTTCACTACGATATATACTTAATGTACACCAGATGATTTTGTTGAATCGACATAAATTCTAGCAATGAAAGTAGTTTAGAGGAAACAGGACTATAAGCTGGAAATAAGTATTATTTTCCCACTTCTTTCCAGTGACATAAGAGTTAGTATGCTCCTGGTTGTGAAAGGATTACTGAAGGTTTGCGTGTAACAGTTCCAGTTCGAATAATTTCTACTAACATGAGTAAGAGAAAAATTGCCATGGGAGAGCAATAATGGAATACAAATGACATTACAGTATTTCGATCGACCTTAGCAGCAGCCTCCCGACATTACACTATGCATGAATAGTAGCCTAACTGTGGGACGTACAAACCTAACTGGAAGGTTTCGTCCAACCCACCACAAACCCTCTAATATTTCTATTTCAATTCACATAGTGCATATTTGGTCATGGCTAGTAAAACCTAACTCAAAGGTCACAATTTTTGTAGAATACTTTGTTGGCAGGTGCATGTTATGGTTAGGGGGCTAAGGCTATGAACTTTCCTCAACTCACTGCCGTGTCAGGCTTTGTACACCGACCCTATCTCTCTGATTTATTTCCATTCTGAAACTTTCTCATGTGTGCGGGTAATACACATTATTATGTAACATTCAAATCGCCTCTGAGACTCAGCTGTCTGAGGCAACTGACAGCAAACCCTTTTCCGTATCCTCGTACTTTCTCTATTCACATTTCAAAGCCAAAGGTGGCTGTTGCGTATATGTACGCAACAATCTATCTTGCTCTCGTGTTCCTGAACTTGATTCTTCTGAATTCTCTACTCTCTGGCTTCGGCTTTCCTGTCATTCTCTGACTAAATATATCTGTGCTGTTTACTTATCTCCTAATTCTACTGGCTATCAAAAATTCTTTGACTATCTTACTTCTACGATGGAACACATTCTATCCATTTCTCCTTTCTCTGAAATCTCCATTCTAGGAGATTTCAATGTTCACCACCACCTTTGGCTCTCCTCTCCTTT